>DWQW01011073.1:0-11678 GCA_018249695.1 Heliconius erato demophoon
TTTGAAGCAATAAAAAATTATATATCTACTCTACTGGGGTTTGAAATCTGAAATTATTTTGACCATTTTAAAGGGCAACAAGTCCTAAGCCGCACCAGGCAACAAATACCCTAGCTACGCCACTGATACACTCACTTCTCTTTTCTTCTAAATAACGAGAATCAACATAAATTCAACCAGAAGTTCTTTCGTTTCTTTGTGTTTTCAAGCCGCGTTATATATTTCATACATGCTTTAGAGTAATGGGTGGTATTTATCACAAGTGTCGCGACACGCAAATGAGCCGCGCCAGATAAGTTTCTACGATGTTTATATTAAAAAATGAATTATTACCTTGGATTTTTCTTTGTTTTTAGAAAATAAACGAGAATCCTTTTTTTTTGGCTTCACGCTGTATCCCGCACACACAGCTGGGTAGAGGGATCCTGGGAGGTGTTATACTTCCCGTTGAATTCTGAAGTTATTGCGTTTTGAATGAAAGAACTCAATATTGCGCTTTTCCTTTAAATACCATAAATATATAGAGAAAGAAAAAAATATTAAATACAATAATTGTTGATTTGAGGCCAGTCGTGGCGCAGTGGCACAAACTGTGACTGTAAACCGATTGGTTTTGGGTTCGATCCCCACTCGAGGAGATGAAATATTTACTTAAATTTATATTTCCATTTCTTCGCTCTGGTGTAGAGGTAAAGCGCGGCGTTGAGTCCTGCTACTCAACACGCAATGCCTCCAGAATTCGGCAGAAAGTGGGAAACAGAGTGTCTTAACACTAGGTTCCCTCTGCCTACCCCTCTGTATGCGGGATACAGCGTGAAGCTGATAAAAAAATATTGATTTCGTTGAATGAGCATCGAACCCGCGCCCCTACTGTCCTTATACATAGATACATAGACTATACACAGGTATACGTAAAAGCTATGTAAGTTAGAATATTTGTAACAGTTCGGTTTTAATTTAATTGGAATTTGGCTTTCCACTGCGCATACAGCAACATCAATGAACATTCGGTAAAAATACTCCAATTTTTTTTTTGTATAGCTCTATGGTATGTACTAAAAATTGGGGCGGCCACGATACCTAGGCGGCTGTTCACTATATGGGAAAATAGAAAATAGAAAATAGTTGTTTCTTTTCAATTCTTTTTTCTAGAATTTTTTTTCTGAATTTATTATATGAATTGTTATAAAATTAAATTTGTAACATGTGTATCTATAAGCAAGTAAAAATGAGGCCGTCAGTGCAGGTTCGATTCTCACTTGGCGGAATAAATATTTTCATTTGGCAGCAAGACAAAGCGTGGCTTCGAGTTCCGCTACTCGCCACTCAATGTTTCGAAAATAAGGCGATGGAGAACAGTGTCTTTACACTATATATTCTCTGCCTACCCTACTATATACAAGATACAGCGTGAAGCTAAAAAACCTTACAATCATGAACCTTTCAAGCCAGTTACACAGATATTACATTTTATTACATATTAAATCAACTTCACGCTGTATCCCGCATACAGCAGGGTAGGCAGAGGGAACCTAGTGTTAAGACACTCCGTTCCCTTCTTTCCGCCGAGTTCTGCATGCATTGCGTGTTGAGTGGCGGCACTCAGCGCCGCCCTTTGCCTCGACACCAGAGAGAACAAATGAAAATATAAATTTAAATAAATATTTCACTTCCTCGAGTGGGATCGAACCCACAGTCGATTTTACAGCCACAATTTGTGCCTCTGCACCACGACTGGCCTCTATTACATAATACTTACTTATTTATAATACAAAAACTGAAAAACGAACCACGTGAGCGACGGTAAACTCTTTCAGCCAGTCCATTACCACTGTTTCACGTCACAATCGTCCATCCGAATCCCAACCACTCAAAAACCACCCTTATTACAACGCCCTAAGGCGAACTCGCCCTACAGTATAACCCTACCCTACTTTACAGTATACAAATTTACGTAAAGCATTTACGACAAAGGAAAATGGGCTTTGTTTTTGAAACAATAGAGTTCTAGGTAAGCAACTATTATTTTGGTTAACGTTTCGCACTTAGCAGTTCATTGTAGTGTGTCTGTCTGTCCGTCTCGATGACAAATTGTTTGTAAGGGACGATTAATATAGTTGTGGCGCGTAATGGATTTGTGACATAAAAAATATTCTTATTATATGACAGAGTATTGTGAAGATCGTAATACTAGAAGATAGTAAAAACTATTTTTTTAGAATATATAATTATTATCGTAAAGTTTTTAGTGGATTTTGAACTCGCGATTTGGTCACTAGTATATACGATCTCATACGCGTTTTAGTAAATTGTTATGTCAAATTTCTTATTAAACTTATCTTGTTAAATATTTCTCGTTTCCTAAATGTGGAATAACAATTTAAAAATCTTAAAAATTGTAAAGATATTATTGAAGCTGCCTTTGTTAAAACATTCTGTTCCCGAAGCACAGCCCAAGTATCACGGTGTTAAGTCGCGGAACTCAACGCCGCGTAAGCTGTCATACAGTTGAAAATACCATTAAACTATGTTTATGTGCTTAAACTTAAATCTATTCGTATTTGAACAACAAAATGCACAAACATATATATGTACTTCGTTTGATAAATGTCTATTTTTTAAGATTAAGCCACAGGAACGTATTACTTAACGGTGAGTCTTCTTGAACGGTTTCCAAGAGTCGCGAGTTCAAATCCACTTAATTTTTTTATACATTTTGTAAAAATAGGTAAGGTATATATACTCGTGTATATAATAATAATAACAACAATATTTTATGACTATTTCTTCTCAAAAAATATATTAAGTTATTCAGGAGGAACTCTCATCGGTCATCGAGCTCTTACTATCCGCAGTATCCGAGGACTCGCCCTCCAATTTCACTTTATAGTCGTAGAAGAAATGTACGCCGCGATCGGCGTCGTCTGCGCATTTGTGATCGTGTATTTTCACGAACACTGAAATATATGAAAGTTTGATTATTTATCGGTATTTATACAATGGAGTGGAGTTAGTTTGTTTCGTTGCGTTAATCTCAGGAACTACTGGTTCGATAATACCCAATAAATATAATTTAGTATTAAGGCCATCATGGCGCAGCCGTAAAGCTTTTAAATGTAAACGCGACGGTTCTTGGTATGATATCCACTTGGGAGCAAAATATATTTCCATTTCCACAATAATAAAAAACGCGGCGTTGATCGCCATTCAACACGCAATATTTATTCAAATTTGAGCACTGTGAAGAGAAAAGAGTGTTTTAACACTAGGTTTCCTCTGCCAATCTTGCCATATGCGGGATACAGCGTGAAACTTATAAAAAAAGGAACGTAAACGTAACTAGTTCCATCTTGACAGTTTCTGTAATACATCATGCAGGTACTCTTAAAGGAACGTCGGGCTCGCTGATATCCGCCGCATATCCACTCTATAGAGGGATCTCTCCACTTTTTAGCCACATCCTCAGGACATGGTGAGCATTTGCGATGCCATTTTCTCCTTAAAATGTAATCAATTAAAAAAAATACTTTAATAATAATAATATAAAAAATGGGGCTAGTCGTGTAAACTCGACAGCTTGTGGGATCGATTCCCATTTGAGGAAATGAAATATTTAAAACACAATTTCCTTTCTTTGACCTGGTCCCGAGGCAAAAGTGCGGCGTTGAGTTCCGCCACTCAACACGCAATGCCAACAGAATTCGTGGGAAAGTAGAGAGTGAAAGTCTTAATAATAGGCATCCTCTGCCTGCCCATTAATTTTTGCGTACTAACGAAACTTAACACACACGGATATAAGATCACACAGTTGAAAAATATTGTCATAACTTACTTATTAGAAAACGTATAAAAACTTGAGCGGGACTCGAATCCGCGCCTCCTGGAAACTGGGTTCGATTCCCGCTGCGTTAAAATTTTTATTCGTTGTCTAAATAAGTATATTTCTTTCCTACGTGTAGAAAACACTTTAAAAATGTAAAAAAATTGTCATAACTTATTTTCCAAGTGGATTCGAACCCACAATCATCACGCTTACAGTACAGTTACAGTATAGTCCCACTGCAGCACTATGTAACATACTGATAGGTTGAAATTTTTTTACCATCCCTTTCTCTCTTCTGTTGATTTCGGTTTACGTTGTTCATCTGACGATTCAGAGGTTATTTCGTGACTTGACAGCTCTAAACTTTCTTTGTCAGCAGAAGAAGAATCCTTATCGTCTTTAGCTAAAATATTATAAGTCCAAAAATATATTGAAATATTATGAATGATTGAAAAATAGTTTTCATGATAAGTAGTTTTAAGCTATGACATTTTTGAAAATTTTCAAACAAATTAGACAAACAAACAGATGTACTCAACAGGAAGTTTAGTGTTAAGACATTCCGTTCCCTATTTTTCGTCGAATTCCGGAAGCAGATAAATATAAAATGGTTAAGTTAGTAATTTATTTGCTAAAAAATTAAGATTTAACATATCTTAAAATGCCACATTTTGGCTACCGGAATGGAGAAATAAAAATAATTTGAATATCATTATCTTAATATACATTTCCCAGATTTCGGGAATCGAACCTACAGTCGTCCAGACACAATCTCAATGCGCCAGCCGCCTTATACTCCAGGGATTAAATTTATTATACAAAAAATGTATTTTTACATACGGCGCATCCCTTCGGAGGAAGAAGTAGATCGGTTCTTCTTCCCTTTACCCTTTCTTCTGGTTTCCACACCTTTTAAGTCATTTTTTACATCATCCACTCTTGTCACGTTGGGTACAAGTGACACAACTAAGTCCACTGAAAAAAAAATATTTTTTAAACCTATGTAGACTCAAAACTTTTTTTTTAGCTTCACACTATATCCCTTATATAGGGTAGGCAGAGAGAACCTAGTGTTAAGACACTCTGTCCCCATAAAATTCCTTTCTATTTTCTACTTTTAGCCGAATTTTGGAAGCATTGCGGGTTGAGTACCACCGCGCTTTGTCTCGTTATCACAGCGACGGTATGGAACTATTAAATATTACATTTTCTCGAGTGGGAATCGAATCCACAACCCATAGTTCTGTAAACGAAACTAAACCATAAAATATAACAATATAACACTTACAAACACAAAACAAAATAATATTTTCAATTCGCAATATCATCTAGATACACTTTTTTCTTTTCTATTTCCTTTAAAATTGGAAAAATCATAAATTCTTTTAGTGGCAGCGTTTATCGCGTTTCAATAATATAACAGATTTACGAAACGCCCCGATACGATCTTTAGGTATTTCATTTTGTGTGACTTCAGAATTCCACTCGCCATTTTCCTAGAGGATTTTTTTTGTCGATATAAATCTCAGATATTGTTCGAAGCTCCTTTAAATGATATCTATCTTTATCTATATCTAAATTGGGAAATAATTTTTATGTGGCTTTGGGAAATTGAAATTGAGATGTTTTATTCTTTTGTTTTTTTTTTGGTAGGTATATTTGTCTATATTGCTCTATAGATATATTTTTTAGCTTCACGCTGTATTATATTTGTAGCAGGGAAGGTAGAGGGAACTTAGTGTTAAGACACTCCGTTCAGCATACACTGCTGAATTTTCGGGATTGCGTGTTGAGTAATGGAATTCAATCCCGTGTTTTTCTTGTTACTAGTAAATATAATTACGACGCCAAAAATATATATATATATATATATATATATATATATATATATATATATATATATATATATATATATATATATATATATAATGGCCTATGTGTTGCTCTGATGTACTTATAAGCTATATTCCTTAAAGTTTCATTTAGATTCGGTTAGTATTTTTTACATAAAAGTGGAACAAACATACATACTCACAAATTTTCACATATATAATATAAGTACGATTTAAATAATATGTTTTATACGTTTTACATTTCATCAAAGTAACCCGCATCTACTTTGTCCTATCACATTTAGTAGGGCTGATTTATCATCAGTAATTTTAGTTACGTATTGATAGATACATTGAAATATATATATATATATATATATATATATAAAGATGCTATGATAATAATGTATTAACATTAATATTAGTTGAGGCCAGTCGTGGCGCAGAGGCGCAAAGTGTGACTGGTTGTGGATACGATCCCCACTCGAGGAAATAAAATATTTGTTTATATTTATGTTTTTATTTCTTCGCTCTGGTGTCGAGGAAGAGAGCGGCGTTAAGCTCCGCCACTCAACACGCAATGCCTCCAGAATCCGGCAGAAAGTGGAGAACAGAGTGTCGTAACACCAGGTTCCCTCTGCCTACATACTGTGTGCGGGATACAGTGTGAAACTGATTTATTTATTTATCGATGCAATTAAGAGCTATCTTGGTGCAGAGGCACAACCGTGTGACAGGTTGTGAGTTCGATTCCCATTCTCGTAAAAGGAATATTTTATATGCTCAATATCTATATGTATGCGGTGTTCGAGATAATGAAATATTTTTATAATATTTTTATTTTAATGTTCTGGTAACGGGGCAAATTGCGTCATTAAGTTTCGCCATTCACCACGCAACGCCTCCAGAATCCGGCGGAATGTGGGAAACGGTAGTGTTTAATAGGAACCTATTGTCCAACACTAAGTTCCCAAGTTCCCAAAGAACTTAGCTTGAAATTAACAAAAAAAAGCCAAACTAATACAGAATAGAATTAAATAAATAAATCGTATACAGTACGGTGATCAATTATTCGCTCTACGTATTATAATTTGATATTTTGTGAAACACATGAGAATAGCGTTGCGGTG
This sequence comes from Heliconius erato demophoon, assembly GCA_018249695.1. NCBI lineage: Eukaryota > Metazoa > Arthropoda > Insecta > Lepidoptera > Nymphalidae > Heliconius > Heliconius erato. The sequence continues at coordinate 6,786 of DWQW01011073.1, forward strand.
TTTGCAAATTATTAATGTTAAACCAAAATGTCGCCACAAAACAAATGTTTACATATAAAACTAAGTTTATTTAGACAAGTTAATTATTTCTAATCTATATTCTAATAAAACCATTATGGATCGGTGTCTGTACATGGAAGATATGTAAGATAAAAAAAGTTATTGGTGACATTTTATATTATAATAGAATCAAAAACAAGGATTTTTATAATTTTTGTCTGTTTATCTCTGCATTTATATACGTTTATCACAGGAAGGATTTAGTTGTAGTTTGGTATGCTTCCCTTAACATTCAGTTTTTGTTTAATTTCAATCGATTTATAAATAAAAACGTTATATCATTTTAAAACTGTTGTTCCAAAAAAAATGTTACAATTTATTAAATTGTCAGAGCTTTGCAATGTAGGTAGTAAAGATTAACTTAACTTAACTTAACTTCACGCTTTATCTCTAGCGGGGTAGTCAGAGAGAACGGAGCGCCAAACGCTACGGTCTCTACCTCTTTCGCCTCGTCCACTGTCATCAACCTCTTCATACATGCCCTCCGGGATGTCCTCATGCTTTTTACCTGACTTTCCTCCAGTATCTTTGATACTGTGTTTTCGAAGGTTAACCGAGGTCTCCCCCAGTAAAGATTAGTAAATTAATCATTATGTAGTACAGTTATTTTTGTATCATGTCGAAAGAATAAGTGATAAAAATATGGAAAAAATGTTGAATGAACCAAGAGTAAGAGTGAGAACCTGCCTCTCTCACCACTCTTACCCTACAAAAAGGAGGACCCAAAAATAACTCTTCAAAAAAAATCAAATAAAACCCACATTATTAACCCAAAAATTGATATATTTTCATACTTTATACACATAAAACCAGTGCCTTCCGTGCTCTGTACTGTTTTTGCAGCGATGATCGTACAGCTTCACGAACACTGTAATTGAAAAAAAAAACGTAGTCTGCATAGAAATATCAGCCAGTGCAATTATACAGTGGTGAAAAGCCGTGGTGCCGTGACCCGGGAGCTGGATGAGAAATGAAGAATTGATATTAGTATGCAAGATATGTTAATAATGGTGGTATTGTGGTTTAGTTGGAGCAGGATTGGCTGGATGTGGTGGTTTTAGGTTCTTTTTTTTTAGGTTAACGCCGTATCCCGTATATAGAAGGTTGGGCAGAGGGGATCTGGGAATCTAGAATTAAGACATTCCGTTCCCGTTAGACATTTCCATTTCCCAATTTCCGCCGATTTTTTGAGGAATTGCGTGTTGTGTGACGGAACTCAACGCCGCGCTTTGTCTTGTTATTAAATCGTATTGATAAAAGTAATTCATTCGCCGGATGGAAATTCGATTGACAAGTTAATGTGAATAATAAACGGATGTAAAATACATCAAAAATGTAAAGAAAGCAGAGAACGAAGTCACTACGTACTCAAGATCAGTTAATATTTGCATAATCATTTAATGTTTATAAGATAAAAATAAATATAAAGATATTATATATATTTTTGGAATAAACAATTTTATAAAATGTTATCTTTTAGGAGCCAAAAGTCATATAAAAGTTTAGAACAGATGGCGTCTGGGAATACTTTAGTTGTTTTGTATTAATAAATTTATGTTAATATAATATACAAAATGGACGTTAAAAGTGGAAGTTTTAATTTATAGTGGCACAGTGGATCTTTTAACTGTAGTTCTTATGGTTGTTAGTTCGATTACTACTCGGAGCAATTTATACTTAAATCATCATCATCTTTATTTATCCGCTCTGGAAATACAAGCTAAGTTAAAATGTTTTAAGATTTGATTAATTTAAAATTTTAATACAACAGTCCAAGTTTCACGTTTTATTACATAGTATGTTTTTTTTAATTTAGTTTAACGTCGTAAAGAACAAGAATATTATGATAATACGTTCTTTAATTAAACAAGGAGTTAAAAATATGAAGCCATCGTGGCACAGTGGTATAGCGTCTAACTGTTAACGTATAGCCATAAGGGTTGGATTCCCATTCGTGCAAATGAATTATTTTCATTTCTTGGCACTGGTACCAATAAAATACGCGGCATTGAGTTCCGTCACTCATCAAGCAATGTCTTGAAATTGGTTAGAAAGCGGGGAATGTAGTGTTATAACGCTAGGTTCCCTTCACCTACCCTCTTATATGCAGGATACTGTGTGAAGCTGAAAAAATAAAAAAAAGCACATAAAACGAAATCAACACAGCTTACTGGTACCATCCTGACAGTTTCTGTATCTCATCATACATTCGCTTTTGAAAGATCGACGCGCCCTTTGATATCCGCCGCATATCCATTTGATGCCGAAATTTTTATATTTTTTCATCATATCGTGTGGACATGGAGTGCAGGTTCGATAAGTTTTCGTCCTGTAATATCATGCGTAACTTCGTGGACGTGTTAGTAGCTTCACGCTGTATCCCGCAAATTGCGGGGTAATCAGAGGGAATGTAGTGTTGAGACTTTAACACTTTCTGCCGAATTCTTGAGCCATTGCCTGGGGAACTCATCGTCACGATTTACTTTGGTTTTATTGTTTGGTTATATTACAATATTTTTTAAAGAATTGTTTGGTGTCATCTTTATTTTTTTTGAGGCCTCTTCTGGCCAGTGGGACTTCATCTGACTTTAAACTTGAGGTTGTGGGTTCGATTTTCTTCGTGCAGTTTTCCTTTCCTGACTCATACTAAACACTAGGTTTGATTTTCACTCGGGGGAATGAATTAGTAACAAGGCAATGCGCGGCGTTGAGTTCTATTACTCAACACGAAATGCCTCAAGAATTCGACAGAAAATGGGGAACTGAGTATCTAAATGCTAGATTCCCTCTCCTGCTATATGCGGGATACAGCGTGAAGCTGAAAAAAACCTAAATATTTATTGTTTCACTCATAAACTATTATATTGTAAAAGTTCACAGCTTTCTAGCACTAAAAAGAATAGACATCGTTCAGTCCAGTATGAATTATGCAAAAATAAAATATTCCAAGACTTCTTTCACGCTTTAATACACAATCACGAACAAAGGCTATTTAAGGCGATGCAAGAGGAACCTGACAAGAAAAATGCTTGAGCACTCGTCGTTTCTCGAGAGAAGAGTATTTATTAGTGCACTAAATGGATCTTAAATATACCTTATATATTTTTAATGTTAGTTATTTTTTTCGGTTTCACGCTGTATTACGCATGTAGCGGGGTAAGTAGAGGGAATCTGGTGTTAAGACACTCCGTTCCCAACTTTTCGCCCAATATTGGAAATATAACGTATTGAGTGGCGGAACTCAACGCGCAACAAAATAATATTTAAGCAATTTTAATATTTTTTTTACAATATGTGTATATTTAAATACTCACGCATGCCGCTTCTCATCGGTCTCCACAGAAGAAGCTTCAGATGATTTACTTGAAGATATACTTGTTTCAACTGATAGAGAACTATAAAATATATTAATATAATGAAAATATGGGTTCTGGACCAATCATGAGAATTTTTGAGCTGCCGCACACGTCACGGTAGGCAAAGGAACCTGGGAAACTAGTGTTAAGACACTTCCGCCCTCCACTTTTCGGCGAATTCTTTAGGCATTCTGCGTTGAGTGGCGGAGCTCAATTCATTACTCATTAACAGAATATTTACATATACTCGCATGTAAATATTAAATATTTTATTTCCTTGAGTGAGAATCGAACCCACAATTTTCGCGTTTACAGTCACACCATGTGCCATCGGGCCACGACGGCCTCAAGGGAATATTTACGGTTATAATATTAATGAGAAGCTATCTGGTCAGATAATTTGTGTCAATATGAGCCTCAGAAAGTTAGAGATGTACTCGTTGGAAGGTGGGATTTAATGAAATTTTACAGAATTTTGCATTTTACATCCTCAAGTCCACATGATCGAATTTGAAGAACGGAGTATCTCAACACAAGTATCTCAGCACTATTTGACAACGGAAGTGTATGAAAAAACATTAAATAAAGCTATCTCTTCACCTCTCATCTTCAGAACTGCTCTTCAAATCGCTGCCACTTTCATCAGTTTCTGATTCGTAGTCATACCACTGCCGGCCTCTGTGCTGGGCGTCCCCAAACCCCGCCAGGTTCTTCACGTCTTCTATGAACACGAGGCTACCGTCGTAGGATCTAGGTGTAAACCTTTGTTCCATGCCGTTGGATATTTTAAAATCTATTTTGGATAAAAAGATTGTATAAAAATTGGTTAATTCATTTATCATATCATCTATATTTAGGTGCGTAATATGAGTTGATTATTTTTTTTAGCTTCACGCTGAAACCCGCACATAGCAAGGAAAAGTTTACCTTTTGTTATTACACGCCAGTATACCAAAACCAGTATACAATTTTAGTATATCATACCATAATAAGCCATTAGAAAGCAAGAACCAAGAAAAATATTTAAAAAAATACCTTCTCTTACAACCGAATATCATAAATTCCAGCAAATTTTGAATAAATCTCTAGAACGAAACACAAATCGTCTTTTCAAATTCAGTTAGTGCTGCAACAGTATTAGCGATTTGAGATTTGGGACGTTACAGTCTCATACATTAGCATATAAATGCGTTAAGAATTCAGGAATATGCACATAAAATTTGGGGAACTGCGACCGCGTTTGTGCCTTAAAATTAAAAATTAAATTAGCTTCACGCTATATCCCGCACACAGCAGGGTAGGCAGAGGGAACCTAGTGTTAAGACACTCCGTTCCCCACTTTCTGCCGAGTTTTGGAGGCATTGCGTGTTGAGTGGCAGAACTCAACGCCGCGCTTAACCTCGACACCAGAGCGAAGAAATGGAAATATAAATTTAAGTAAATATTTCATCTCCTCGAGTGGGGATCGAACCCACAA
>DWQW01011074.1:0-11678 GCA_018249695.1 Heliconius erato demophoon
TGGAGTTAGACCTCCTGGACATCCAAGGAAGCGCTGGTTGGATATCGTGATACAGAACATGAGAGCCAATGGTCTAACCACCGAGAACGTTACAGACTGTGCAAAGTGGACTAGGTTAAGCAAGAAGACAGACCTTGCAACAACCTGGGAATAAAGCCAGAAGAAAGATGCATAAAGAACCTCGAGGCTCCGTTTGTAAGCGACAGTCATGAGAAAAAATATATTTGGGTTATTTTGAACTTCCTTATTTGTTAATTAAACAAAGCACGGCGTTGAGCACCGAAAATCAACGTGCAATGTCTCAAAAAGCATATACTAGGTTTCCACTGACTACCCTGCTAGCGGGCGCGCAACAGCATGAATATAAAATATGTAATAATTAATTCTAAACCACACGGCATATTTACTTAGGCCTCACATGATTTCGAATTTCATATATTAGTTACGGTACACTCGAAACCAATACAAATTCGCAATATCTGGATTGGAGCCCGCACTTAATACTGTATAGTATCGAAATACACTGTAATCTGATAGTGGTTTCCACATATATTATTTACAAATGCAATTAACGTTGTTAGATCCTATTTCGTGGATAAGATACGATTTTTTGTAAATGAGATTTGTTTAATTGTTCTTTTTTAAAACGTAAAACAATTTGAACGTAGCGAGATTTGAACCTGCTTTACTAAAAAACTGTCCAAGCGCTTTAACCGCTAAGTTCTGACACACTAGGTACTTACTTAGTATTATCAGTTTTAAATTATTTTCTTTATTACATAGCTTATGGTTTTGATAGAAAATTAAGCATCTCCTTAATACAGATTAAAATTAATTAGTGCTCTAATTAATTTTAAATTAATTAGAACATATTCTTTAGATTAAAATTATTTAGAGAATATTCTTCCGATAAATAAAAATGATTGGATAGAAACGGCCGTTTAATAGGATTTCGTTGACAGATTTTAAGTAAGGATAATTTATTAATTATATCCATATAGTCTAAGAAAGTCAAAATTTTTGTAGCTTCACGCTGTATGCCGTACATAGCAAAGTAGGTAGGGGGCACCTGGAAACCTAGTGAAAGTTCCGTTCCCCACTTTCCTTTGAATTTTCGAGACTTTTCTGAGTTTAAATATATTATAATATTTAGTATAGATTTCATAAAGTTTTACTTTTAAGAATTTTTCCATTATCCTATATTAATTGAATCCACGACAATCTCTTCGCTCTAGGCACATACATCACAGCAACTGAACCTATCGTAACAACCGGAAGTGATTTAATATCACAAGCTCGTTAATAGATCTAATAGTCTATTACCCTCACAATAAAGGGACGGCTGTCGAAAATTTAACCAATTTATGGGAAATGCCTTTGGAATTGGACCTTTAGAATTTGAACTCGCTACTGTTTAAAGATATTATTTATTAATGGCCAATATTGTTACTTTTAACGGAAATAGGACATCGAGGCCATCGGGGCGCAGTGGTGCAGCGTGTGACCGTAAAAGTGATGACTGTGGATTCAGTTCTACATGAAAAGAATAAAGGCTCGTATTATTAAAAAATAATATTTTTTTGTTAGATAGTTTATTAATTAAGGAAAGCTATATCCTGTGAGGCCAGTCGTGGCGCAGGGGCACAAGTGTGTGAAATTTATAACACTCGAGAAAATTAAATATTTATTTAAATTTTATATTTTCATTTCTTCGCTCAGATGTCGAGACATAGCTCGGCGGTGAGTTCCGCCACGCAACACGCTATGCTTCTGGAATTGGGCGAAAAGTTGAAATGGAGTATCGTAACACTAAGTTTCCTCTGCCTACCCCGATGTGTCCGGGATACAGCGTGAAGCTGATGTTTTTTGTAGGCAATAATATAGTATCATGTTAATCGATTCGATGTAATGTGTTACATCGATACTGTACCTGCAGTCTAACTAAATCGAGCAATTAGAATGTCATATCTCATACAAATCTCTTACTTATTTCCATTTAAAAACAATCAAATGAAGTAGAATTTAGTTAATACTGTTAGACTAGACCTGGAATACGTCCAAACGAATCAGAATAAGCTTTTAAAGACGAACGCTATAAAATTTAATCTTAATAAAACAAACTTACAGTTTTGGCAACATTATGAGATAAAATATTATCACTAGTTAAGATTTACGACTTTTTTCGTTGGTTTGCTTTATATTACTTAGGTAGTGTACCGCACGCGGTTATGCTTGGATTATACTAGTATAATGTGCATGTATTATACAGTCATATAAACCTTTAAACTGAACCAACTACCTGTTAGTGAAAATCGTAATCAAAAAAGTTACAAAATTGATATTATAGATAGATATCCTGATTTTAAAACTAATTCTGTAGCTAACGCCGTCGTGGCGTAATAGTATAGAATCTGACTGTGAACGTAATGGGTTGTGGGTTTGATTCGTATTCTGGGGAATTAACTTTCTTTTTTTTGGAACTCACAACTTTGTCTTGTCGTTACCAGAGCGAGAAAATAAACATATTAAATGTTTTATTCCTTCAAGTATGAATTGAACCCACAACCGGCAGCAGTTACCTTGTGTCCCCGACACTAAAAGCTCTGAAAATTAACAAACTACTAGAAAAAAGATGATAATTTTTCGAAACAGCTGAACATATTTTCTTGAAACATGGCTAAGAATGCTCAAGTTCGAAGGTGACTGACATTTCAAAAAACGAAATAAAAATCAGTCTATCGGTTGAGGAGCTACGAAGCCCCAGATATACATTCATACACGTACCTACCCCTCAACGTCGTCTACGTTGTTCGTCGCGGCTTAAAATTGGGAGGAATGGGGTGTCTTAACTATAGGTTTCCTTTGTCTACCCTGCCATATGCGTGATATAGTGTGACCCATAATTGACAAAAAATAATAGTTATTAAAAAAAAATGCGGTGTTGAGTTCCGCCACTCAACGTATTGTATTCGGGCGAAAAGCAAACAGTAAAGAGTGTTTCAATATCAGCTTCCCCCTGACAATTCCATGTATTGTATATGGGATTTATAGTGTGAAGATAAAAAATAATTTCTAAAGTTATTATTCTATTTTCTATTCTAATCTATTCTGTAATTTTATGGCTAGCATCCGTAAAAAAGAGAAAAATAACAATTTAATTATTATTGACATTATATCCTGCGTCTATGTCACATAAATAGACATTTTATTGTCTATAACTGCATATTGAACCCTATTTTCAAAGAGATAAGATCTAGTATTGAAGGCAAAATACAATTTTTCTTTGGCCCCCACAAGATTACTGTCGTATATCAGCTTACTCACAAAAGCGGACCGTGTCAACTGCTTTAAGAAAAAAAATACAAGTTTTTCTTTTAGCTTCACGCTGTACTCCACACATTGCATGGTAAGCAGAGGGAACCAGGGAACCTAGTATTTAGATACTTCTGTTCCCTTTTGCACCGAATTCTTAAGGCATTTTTTGAAACAAAAAGTTTCGCAGCTCAACACTCAATGTCAGGAGTTTAAGTTGAAGAGGGCTTTAAGACGCAAAACGGAAAATCTTCTTAATTTAAGTTAAGTAGATAAGAGTTGTATATACATAGCTGTACTTGAATCTACTGCTTTCGATCTAATAATCTGTAACAATGATCGCATAATACCGCAAGTATCTTGAAAATTGCTCTAATTCATAATAAGACCGCCATCTGACCTTCTTTTGCTTATTGCATTCCGTTCGAGCCACAGCTATTTAAATAACCGCTTAAAATGTTTAATTTTTAGCATAAAATCACTACTATTTATATTATTATTGATGTTTTGTAAATCGATGAAAGCGGGATGCACACGCGAAATAGCAAGACTCGTTGTCACGTTCCGCCTGAGCCAAGAGTGCAAGCGAGAGCGCGGAACAAACGATAGAGACGCACGATCGGCCTAAGTGTTCGGTTTGAGACTTGTCTGTCCATTCATTGTTACTTGTAATTAATCTGTATAATTTAAGTTCGTTTCGTTAATTTAAAGTGCAAAAAATGCTAATTTAACGAAAAACTGTAATTAATTCCTTTGTATTATACAAAATAATGATAATTCAGTGATGATAATTCAAATAACAACATAAAAGTATGTAATTTTTAATTAATATTGTTTTATGATCTTATCACAACCTACAACCATCGCGTTAACAGACAGACACTGTACCATTGCGGCAATGGCTATAAATTTTACAAATGATTGATAATTTTTATATCTAGACGCATTGCGGACTGGACTATAGCCAATATACTTTAGCACAAAAGAATATTCTTACACATTAACATACGTTTTTCCATTTAATTTGGTATCGTTACATGTAGATATGTATGTAGGTACCATATTTCTGTAATAAATTGAATCGTTTGTTTTTATTTATTTTGTTGTTTTTATCTTGCGTATAACTTATTTTTGTCTTTATTGAGCTTAATGTGGTGGAATTAGGCTTTGCTTGAATGATGGTAATTGAGGCCAGTCGTGGCGCTCGGGCACAAGTGTACGACTGTAAACGCGACAGATAGTGGGTTCGATTTCCACAGTAGGAAATGAAATATTTAATATTTTCTTTTTCTCGCGCTTCAAATTTAATTTGAGAGACCGTTTAGTGCCATTATTAGAGGGCTGGGCTGTAGCGCAGCGATAGATTGGCTGACAGTAGGGCTGGGCTGTAGCGCAGCGATAGATTGGCTGACAGTAGGGCTGGGCTGTAGCGCAGCGATAGATTGGCTGACAGTAAACTCGATGGATAGGCCATCGATATCACTGATGATATGAATAGGTTCATATTCTTTCTCATATTTACATAACAATGAAAAGAAAAATAATAAAACAAAGTCCAACAATCCGTTAGTTATATCTAACGACGCAAGGAATAAAAGCAAAAGGAAAGTTCAACAATGCTATATTAAATATTTATGTCAACAAATGGCGGATTCCAAGTGATCCGGAGAAACGATGTATAGTTACAATACGAAGATTTTATTAATATATTCTTATTCTTACTAGCTTTCATTCGAATAAAATGATGGCACAGTGAGAATGAAGAAAAACGTGCTCAGGTAGTTTCGGCACGACGAGAGAATGAGAACAAATAATAATGTATCAGTAATTTATAGATAAGAGGCAGGGGGGACCTCGGTTGATCTTCAATAACATACTGGAGGAAGGCTATACAAAGCGTTAGGTTCCCCCGGAGGGCATGTATGAAGAGGTTGGCAAATGTGAACAAGGCGAAGGAGGTATACAGAGACAGTAGAGCGTTTGGCGTTCCGGTAGCCAGAAAGAACTCTGGCCACCGCGATAGGGATAAAGCGCGAACGCTCGATAAATAGATATTGATATTTTAATGAAATAGATATTGATTGATTGATATGATGATTGTAGGTTTGAATACCCTGAATGTAATATTTCATTTTCAAAATACGGCAATTTTATGTTACGCCCCCAACACATAATGCCGAAAGAACGGAGTATCCTAACATTAGGTTCTTTATCCTCCCTCTATAATGCGTGAAGATAAAAAATGTATGTAGATAAGGATTATTAAGGCAAAGGAACCTTATTCTCGAAGCTAAGTGTATGCAAGATCACGTTCACACCAAACAAGCGTCACGCGCCTCTTTACAAATCGGATACCTGTCAATATTCAGTTTATGATTTGTTTACGTTACTTTCCGTAAATTATTTTTATATATTTTATTTATTTTTGTAATGGAAGTTATTGATTGATTACTCGGTTCTTTATATTTGTTGGCGTTGCTTTTAAATATAACTGGAATTACAACCCACAACCATAATGTGCGGGCTATATAGTAAGAAAATAGTAGCTCCATTTCCACTTCTTGCCTATCTTTTATATCTCTGAACACAAGCCAGGTAGCGAAGTTCATAACCTGTTTGACATATCACATATGGCATGATAAATAATTTTATATGCAAATATTCCATGATCTTTATGTTAGTTTTTCACAATTTAAAGTTTCTTAGAAATATTTTTGTGACATTACTTACCCCTTACCGTCCTTTTTAACAGCAGCATTCAATGATTTATTATTTTCATTGTGTTACTTGTCCAAAGAAACACTTATAGTATATTAAAATATTTTTCTTCTCCTTTGTTAGATTCGAATCCAGAGTTACTTCTATAGCGGTTTTTGTGATTTACGCTATTTAATAATATATTATATTTTTAATTACGGAGTGAAATTAAATTTCCAAAATTTTGTGGAATAATTGTCCAAATTTATTCAACACTTAAGAAGATACAAAGAGAATAATTTTAAACACTCACAGAAGGAAAGAAAGAATTTTAAAGAAATATTAAAAGAAACAGATAAGCGAAACAGATACGTATTAGCAAGAAGATAAGGCTTAAAATTGAATACAAGCAAGGAGTACAATATTTAAAACAAGTGAACGTCGCAAGCGATAGTAGCCGACTCTTTACTCGTAGCTAGCAAGCAGGCTACGTCACGCACAGCAAAAAAACTCGAAACAAGTTTGTCATGCGAATGCACTGCGTGTGGATGATTTTAATAAATATAAATATTAACAATTTAGTTTTAAGTAAATTTGAAAATAGAATTTAGTGCAAGTATATAATATTAATATCGAATGAAATAGAAGTTTACATGTATTATTATTATTATTATTTATTTAATTTTATCAAAGATAATATTCACTACACTTCCATTTCCCCCTATATCCCTTTTTATGTATCAATTATCAGGTACCTACAATTAAAAAAAAAATCACCATTCAAGTATACACGCCCGTTCAAACGAAACACCGTTTCATATCTCAACACCCCGGGGGATACTCTTGACCCTAGCCGAAGTAATACATGCCGAATACAAAATACTGAAATTCAGAACATTAGATACCGATTGTGCTTTTATAAAGGGTATAAGAGTAATTGAAATCCTTCTCAATGGTTGTGTAATAAAATTTTACGTGCTTGTTACATAATAGTGAGTTCGATTCAGTTTAGCCAATTTGATGTAAAAAAGTTTTCTGGTCGACATTTTAGGACAGTAGCAGAATAATGTTTGGAGTTTCTATTTTATGATAGTCCGGTGTTATTTAGAGTTATATTTCGAATTGTTTTTTTCGTATCTGTGTATTATGATTGTGAGATATTTATTTAGTGAAGAAAGAAATTTGTATTGAAAGAATAAGTTTATGGCTTAGATCCCATGGCATAAATCTGCAGGTAACTGTTTTTTTAATGAAACTTATTTTTAATAAAGATACATTTCATTCAGTACAATAGAATACTCGGGTTGTCTAGAAAAATAATATATATAAAAGACGTTCTATTACATGATATTTTTTTTTAAAACATAAAGCAGAACAGGCATTTCATCATCTATTCTTATATTCAACCGAAACCAAAACATAATGATGCCAACTTCTGCTTGCGGCAGTTATTTCACAGGCAACCACGTGTTATAGTGTTGAGAAAAGAATAAGCTTTAATTTGATGTATAATTCACTTAAAAAACACATGAGTGCAAATTATGAAAATTAAGTGACCTGCTTAAACTTGACAACCCTGGAGTTGCGGCAGACTGAAAGGAGATTTGATGAGGGATGCGATTTTATTTCTAATGATTTTGGATTCACATAAAAAACATATGACTGCAATTTTTCACCAAAAAAGCATTACCATAAATTTAAATGAAAGGTGAATGCGGCAGGATTATTCTAGACAACCCTGGTATAATCAATTTTACTATCATGAATCATTCTTAAAAATACGTTTCATTAAAAAAAACAGATACCTGCAGATTTATGCACTGGAATCTCGACCAAACGACTTGATCGTGTTACGAGAAGGCGAAGAGTGAGAAATTTGGTCATTAGTAAAGATATATTTTTACTATAAAGAAACCTAAGTATATTTGTATTTTTTAAACATTTTTAAAGTGTTATTCCACATTTAGGAAAGAAAAATATTATTTAGAAAACGTATAAAAATTTGAACGTTCAAACTTTTATACGTCTTCCAAATAAGTATTTGTTTTTTGTATATTCAAAAATATTCCTTCTAGGAAAGCGCGTCCCAATTTTGAATTCATGGTGATGAACTTCTTATACCTATAGAACAATTACATATATACATATTATATGCTGTCGTAACGCCGTGGGTTTGATTTTCACTGGTTTATTTTTATATTTCAATATACTCTAGTAAGACTTATCTCGGCATTAAGTACCATTTAGAATGAAATCTTGAATTCGACTGAAAAGCGACATACTATCTGTCACTAGTTTTTCTTAGCCGATTTTCAATATTGTCTATTTTCATCTGATTTTGAATTACGACTGAAAATAAAAATCTTTCTTCAGGTCGAAATCGAATTCACTTCTCCTGTGAAGCTTAATTAAAGCTAAATAGGTCGTTCATAATAATTACACATACTCTACACATAAACTTTTCAAAATCAATAGATTTCTTCAACAATAAGTCCATAATCTTTATACCATGATAAGAAACAAGCGACCCCAAATAAATGATTGATCGATGTTTTTTCCTCAACCGTGAGTATCGTTTATGAATTATTTAATATAAGGTCTTTTGTTCAATATTGTATTTTTTTATTTAATAATGTTTTATTTTTTAGAAGGTACGATATTAAAAAGAAAAATTGAAAAGAGTGTGACATGAGCGTCCACTAAATGCTTAATCTTTGTACGTAATGCGTCTAGAGTTCAGCGGAATGGAAATGTCTTAATGGGAACAGAGTGTCTTAATAACAGTTTTCTAGGCTCTCGTTGTCTACTCTGATATAATAATAATAATACATCTCTATTTTCTTCTCATAAAGCTAAGTTTTAATCAATAAACATGTAACAAGGAAACTAAAAATAACATTTGGAAGAGTATTCTTAACACTCTCCGTAATTAAGTGAACTCATATTTGTCGGTAATTTCATATCCCGTTAAGGCACAGCAAAACAGCATCTGACTGTAAACGCGACATACGAGACGAGCTGTGAGTTTAATTCTCGCTCGAAGGAATTTATTATTCCGAATTTCGCCACTCAACACGTCTAGTCAAAAATTGTGGTGAAATTGGGGAACTGTGTATATTTACACTAGCTTCCATTTCCCTTTCCTCCTCTATGTGCGGGATACAGAGTGAAACCAAAAGTTAAAAATAGTGACATAAGACGTATATATATCTTACGTTTCAATTTTGTAAAATAGCAATAAATTGTAAATACATTAATTATTCGATTCAATGAAAAATTCTATGTTGACCTACATGTGATAGATCGACTTCTCATCACTCAGTATCGAAATCAATATCATCATACAGTCAAACAGTTTTTGAATCACAATATTTTTAAATTTTAAAAAATTGTCCTACAGAACCGTATAAACTAAGTTCCCAAATTTGTTAAAATAACGACGAAGCTCTAAGTGCCTTCTAATGTTTTGGATACAGTAGTTCTACAGCCCAGGGCGTGTAAGAGATCGTCAGAGTATGTAAGTTTGTGAAATAATTGTAATGCACATCTAGATAATTGCTATAACTTTTAACAGTATCAAAGATTTTCTAGTAATATTATAAATGTGAATTTGTAAAGATGGATGTGTGTTTCACTTTCACGAAAAATCTACTAAACGGATTTAGATGAAACTTTACAGTAAAAGTCAAAGTTAGTCAAGTTATTAATATATCTGACTGTAAACGCCATGGTTATGGGAATTCTCAGGGGAATCAATTATTTTTTATTTCCCTGATTTGGGAAGACAAAGTGCGGCGTTGAGTTCCACCACATAACACTCAATATCTCGATAATTGAGTGGTGGACGTAGAACGGAGTGTCTAAACACTAGGTTCCTTCTGTTTACTCTGCTAACTGTACAGAGTATATATAACATTTAAAAAAAATTATATCGTTTTCCGCTCGTAAAAATATACAAAAAACCTATAAAGAAAAATAACTATAAAAATATAATACAAGTGGAAACTGCAAAATAACATTGTAAAACTACGGATCTAATAGCTATAGTATGAAAGTTATGGAAACCATTATCAAACGTTTAAAAGAGGTCGTTAAGTGAGCGTTAATTTTAACTGCTATGTTTTACTATTTAAGCTTTAAAAATTATATAATACTAAAGATATGTTCTGTAGTTATCGTGCCATAAATATGATGTGGGTTCCAATCCCATAAAATCCACGCAATCGAAGTTATGGGCAAAAATTAGTATTTCGTATATACGAAATACTAATTTAATTAAAAGAATATTCTTTTAAATAACTAAATAATAAAAAGTGATGTACTAACGATATCTATGTATAGGAAAAACAATGTCTATCTTACTAATACTATAAAGCTTAAGAATGTGTTTGGCTTAACGCGTTAACCTCAAGGACTACTGATTGGAATTGTTTTTTTTTAGATAGTTCACAAACTCTGTGGCCACAGTTACCTCGGACATTTACTTACGCTACAGATTGTGAGTTCGATTTAATTTCATCGGCAAAGGCAAAGCGCGGTGTTGATTTCCAACACTCAATATGAGATGCCATCAGAATTCGACGGAAATTGGGGACCGTATATGTCTAATTGGGAATGGAGTATCTTAACAATAAGTCCCCAGGTTCTCTCTGCCAACCCTGTTATGTACGAGATACAGCGTGATGTATCTATGTAAAAATAATGTATTATACACAACTCTTATATATTTCTATTTTTCCATGCAAGCGAAACCGCAGCTAAGAGCTAGTAAGAACAGAAACACAAGCTCCAACAATAGTATACATAAACATACTATATTGTGTACGTAATGTCGCTTCACGCGAGATCATTGTAAATATGACAACTTTTCATCGGTTCAATGATTCAGACGGACAGTCATCTAATATTATGTTTTCCACTTCGCTTGGCAGTAAACTTGACCGGTTTCTGCCGTATTTTTAATAACTTTTCCGCAGTAACGACGTACGTATAGTATAACAAATTGATGTGTATTTTATGGCAATACTAGTAGTCGTGCACAATTTTGTTTGCGTGGACTTTGGGGCGGAGACAAACGTGGGGAATGGAAAATCTGGTTTTCCCCTCCCTTACACTCCTCCACAGAGAGTCCTAGCACTAGGTTTCCTCTACCTACTATGCTGTGCGTGAAAAAACGTGGACCTGAAGGTAAAATGATAAAAAACCAAGTATAAAAACCCGCTTTTCTATATAAAATACTATGAGAACTATGGAATGTACTCGGAGATATATTACTTATGCATAGACTCGAGTAATTTACTAGTACCCTCCGCAGAGTTCCACTAATCAGTTCAGCTCCATCACCAGACCAGCAGCTGATACCATATTATTGTATCACCATCTACATATTAATGCCAAGTTTCATTATACAATTATTTTTAGTTATTTTTTTACAATTCGTCATAATAAAAGCATTTTAAAAAGGAAAGAATATTCCAATTTTTATTAATATTTTGACGTTTACAATAACATTGTCTTCTATACTTTATACTATTATCGTATTAACGTTAAGATGTTGATGTTTCATGACACATCTTAGAAGCTCAACAATGAGCCGCGCCGGAGGCAACGAAATATTTACTCATTTTCCTTAAAGCGTTTTGAAATTGAAGGAAATATGTGTATTTTAT
>DWQW01011075.1:0-11678 GCA_018249695.1 Heliconius erato demophoon
GCACGTCGAACGAATGAGTGATGAAAGAATGGCAAAAAAGATTTATGATGGAAAAGTGAGTGGTAAGAGAGGTAGGGGGAGACCTCGGTTGACCTTCGAAAACACAGTATCAAAGATACTGGAGGAAAGTCACGTAAAAAGCAAGAGGACCTCCCCGAAGGGCATGTATAAAGAGGTTGATGACAGTGGACGAGGCGAAAGAGGTATGTAGAGACCGTAGCGTTTGGCACTCCGTTCTCTCTGACTACCCCGCAAGGGATAAAGAAGCTAAGTTAAGTTAAGTTAAAAACATAAGTAAATTACTTTTTTTTTGACACAAAAATTTACTTTATGTATAAATATAAATATAAATCATTCCATAAAAGATACATTGACTGTCTACTGGTCTACACATCTGATGATTTATCAGATCCATACACCTTTTAGTTGAGCTATAAAACTCAATTAAGTGCGGTTGTTTAGACTACAAACTCTAAAAAGGGCACCATCAGTACAATCTGATGGTGCCCTCATTTTCATAACAGGGCGATGTCTTCTGTTTGAAGGACAGCAACACTCGAAGTGTGCACTATATTATTGTTAACTTATATGGCTAGAGTTGTATTTTTTTTTGCCAAAGGGAGCGTTCTACGGTTCCTTTGGCTTGATTGTGACATTCCTATTTCTCCCATACGGATTGCGTTGCGTTGTCAGAAGGAGCAGTATTTGAGGTGATTGACGGTTTATGTTTCACGTCTTATGGGCACAAAGCCACGGCACAACTCTGGTGGGATTACACGTCTTTCTTTAATTTGGTTAAAATAAACGCGCACAGCTTTACACTGTATCCCACAGACTTGAGCTTAAATACTGACGCTAAAGCTAAACACAAGTCAAGACGATGGGCAAATATAAAACATCTCAAAAACTAAAATATTTCCCTGTTCATTGCATCCACCACTACACCGGTTTCACCACCAACTGAGTTGGTTTGCCTCGACAGCACATTCGAACGCTAAAACAGACAGCAATATTTTGTTGCACTACCGGTCGAATCGACGGAGCTTAGCTATCTAGGGTAAATACACAAAATTACATTCCCGTCTTAATAAATAATGTATCTTTGCAATTATAGAATAGATTTCTAATGTAAAAATGATTAAGACCTTAGGGTTACATTTTTGTAGTTCCCATAAGGAGATTCAATAGTCTTGAAAGAAAAACAACTTATCTATGTGTAAACTATTTTATAAACTGCTCTAAAAGTACTGTTTTATTAAATTAGCTGAAACTTTGGTTGAAAACCAATGTATGGATTTCAGCTTTACGCTGTATTCCGTATAAAGCAGAGTAGGCAGAGGGCACCTAGTGTTAAGACACTCTGTTCCCCACTCTCCGCCGAATTTTTCGAGGCATTGCTTGGTGAGTTGCCTTGGTGTCATGACAAAGATATATATATATATATATATATATATATATATATATATATATATATATATATATATATATATATATATATATATATATATATATTAATAAATAATTCCTAAGTGGAGATGGAACCAGCAATAGTTACGTTACAGTAACACCCTTGTGTCCTTGCGCCACGATGGTCTCCATGTATAGATATCGTCTTTAAAATGATAATGTTATTAGAACACGTAATTAATCCAGTTTCACGCTGTATCCCGCACACAGCATGGTAGGCAGAGGAAACCTAGTGTTAAGACACTCCGTTCCCCACTTTCTGCCGAATTCTGAAGGCATTGCGTGTTGAGTAGCAGAACTCAACGCCGCGCTTAACCTCGACCAGAGCGAAGAAATGGAAATATAAATTTAAGTAAATATTTCATCTCCCCGAGTGGGAATCGAACCCACAACCAGTCGGTTTTACAGTCACACCTCGTGCCGCTGCGCCACGACTGGCCTCAAGGTAATTAATCCAGTTTAGTAAATAAATAAAATAATTGTGTTGTTTAAGCGGATGAGGACGCGAGCGTGTCGCTAGTGTTGATACAAATATTGTAACATTAAGTATAATAAATATATTATCTAAAAGCGTGTCGTTGAGTTCTGCTACTCAACACGCAATGCCTCCAGAATTCGGCAGAACGTGGGGAACGGAGTGTCTTAACACTAGGTTCCCTCTGCCTACCCTTCGGTGTGCGGGATACAGCGTGGCCTCAATACCATTTGAAAAACTACCAATTTTCTTATAATTTTAAATTGTTTTCCGCAATTCAAAAATATTTAATGTTTTTCACCTGACTATTTCCATATCAACGAATGATTGAAAAATAATAAAAATGTTCAAAATCACATTGTAAACCACATAGTATCGACATCGTACTGTTGATAATAATTGCAAAATATACTGTTAAATATTAAAATATATTCTTTTTGACACAGTATAGAATAATATATTTTATAGAGAAGTCACACGTTCCTTTTGCTCTTTCACAATAATACATTAAACCTAATTATATTCTTTAGAGGTTACTCTGTACTAAGATGGCGGCTCAGTTCTCGCATTTACGTCTCCTTATATCCTAATAATATGCGCCATGAAAGTTAAACTATTTTTGATAGAATATTGATATAAATAATAGTAATATAAACATGTTAAAGAAAATGAAAAACCCAGTTATATTGCATGTTTTTCTTTTGTTCGTAATTGAAATGTATTACAATTATAATTATTTAATTAATAAAATATATTTGGTACTTCCATACCATGATTATTTTATGTTTTTTTTTAATAGACTCTTGAAAAAGTTAATCTATGTAACATAATTTAACGTACATACTCGTACACATTATTAAAATGTATTTACATCACTGCGCCATCTAAACACAATATATATATTTTTTAAACTGTAAATTCACAATCAAAATTTATTGCCCAAATACGAGTACATTTAGTTTTTATTGTATACATCGCCGTTTGAGCTATTCTTGATAACATTATAGACAAATTATATTATTTTTTTTATGGTTACCAATGTTGTCGCTTAAAATCATATTTATGGTAGTTTAATAAACTATTAAATGTACTTTCTTCTTTTAAATTGTGGTTAAATAAAATGAGAAGATAAGTGAATAATTCGCCTTAACCATTTAAATTTAAATTATAAAATTTTGCGTCACTTGCGAGTAATCGACGTCATTTAATTACATCAGATTTAAAATTTTAATAAGTTGCTTTTTATTATAATTATTTTTATTATAATAGTTGTTCATTTAATTATATCAGATTTAAAATTTTAATAAGTGGCTTTGAACTATTGCCGTGGCAATATTCATTTAATTTCATCCAGTAGGTATCGACATTTTAAATAATTTATGTTTTTCGGTTATTATTTTTTTTAATGAAACTATAACATAAAAATCGGGATGAAACTTAAAAAAAATGATGACATTTTTTGAGTATACTCTTCGGTGTCTAGTATAACCGTCGCGTTACCTTTATCGGCTTTGAGAACTGTTATATCTTCGTTTTTCCGTAATTTACTAAGAGCCCGAGATTCATCACGAGAAAGATTTGATTTGAAAGGTGAAGAATTCCCTTCATCAGAACAAGCTGCCAGTTCCCCGCCAGCGTTGTCAGAAGACCAACAAGCCACCCACAGTCGAGAGACAGCCAGCACTTCTACCATATGTGAAGGGGGTTACAGACAGGATCGGCAACATCTTAAGAAGAGCTTCCATAAAAACTATATTCAAGCCTAACAAGAAAGTGAGCCAATTCTTGAGACCAGTGAAAAGTAACATTCCTTTACAGTGTGCAGGTGTATACAAACTAGATTGTGACTGTGGCTTATCATACATCGGTCAAACAAAGAGGAGCATCGGTGTTAGGGTGAAGGAACACATCTCCGATATCAAGAATGGGCATGTATCAAAGTCAGCTGTGTGTGAGCACACTATGGATAAACCTAGCCATTACATAAGGTTTGATAAACCCCAAATCCTCGCTAAGGAAAATAGATATATTCCTAGAATGATCCGCGAGGCTATTGAAATACAAAAACATCCTAATTTCAATAGAGAGGACGGCTGGAAGCTTTCTAACACTTGGGACCCACTTATAAAATCTTTGAAGTCTCAAACCCACCATACCAGAGGGCAAGATACAGTTAGCTCATTCTGCAAGAATCCAGGGCAGTACGCGACGAAATTAAGAAATCGTTGGCGGTAGTTTGATTTAATAATTATATCAACTGACAGACGAATGCCACCTCAGTCTACCCGTGACCACGGACTACTGCAAAGTGTTCGAAACGTCGGGTTTCCAAAAATGTATAAAAATAACAAATATACGCGATTAATCCGGTTAAAATAGTTTCATTTAAAATTCATCCATTTAGTTTTTGCGTGAATGACGAACAAACAAACAGACAGGCAATAATTCTGCTGAGTGGTTGTTTAGGTCAAAATTAGGTTGGTTAATCGATATATTAACCGACCTAATATTTTTTTATATCTTTTATGTACAGAATTGACTTTTCTATCCTTTTATTATATATAGAGATATAGAGATGTTAATTAAAAAAAAACTTACTCTCGTGGCGTTAGTATGCTGAGCGGAGTAAGGAAGTAGAAATACAGTAAAGCCATTGGAAGTCGAAACTTGAAGTCTGGTTTATACCACACCTCCATGTTATGATTCTTTCTTAGTAAATTTGGTTGATCCAATCTGCAAAGAAAAATATTTAATTTAGAATCTTTTAAATGTGTTAGATAAATCTTTTCGATTACATTAAGATCGACGGGTCGTGGCCTTTCTTAATTTAGCTGCATATGACTCCGCAGATTTTATTTTTTACATTTTTAGCAGTACCTTTTTAGGGAAAAAGGAATCCTTATAGGATCAATTTGTTGTCCGTCCGTCTGTTCAACTATCAAGACCCTTTAAGGAACGCTTAGAGATATCGAGTTGAAATTCAAACCATATACTCAGATCTAGGGCCCCATGATTTCCAGATAAAAAATGTATTTCTATATTTACTTAGAAAAAAGACATGGCCGTTTATATAGCTAAACGCGTATTTCGACTCTATAAAAGCAACCAAAATTAATAGAGTTCTACCGGTTAACCTAGAATTATTAAATTTAGCTAGCATCTACAGGTAGTACTAGTTCAAGAAAAAACTGAAACTATCGATAAATGGTTAAATCTTAATAAAAAAATTAACCATTAAAAAGGGGACAAAATTTGGTATTAAATCCGCTAGTTCAAGTGAGGTATCAAATGAAAGGGCTCTGGCTAAGTTCAGCCTGAATTTCAGAAAAAGCTCAAGACCTCCAATTTTTAACGGAACCCTCGGTGGGCGAGCCCGATTCGTCACTCAACACGCAATGTCTCAAAAATTACGCGGGAAGTGGAGAACAGAGTGTCCTAACACTACCCTGCCCATTCCACCTGCTATATGCAAAATACAGTTTGTAGTTAAGAAAAAACTAGTAACATCATGTATTTCTAATTGTTTTATACCGTAAATACATACCTAAAATTTTTAACCGTTGCTATCAAATCACCTTTGGACAACACTTTAGTCTTTTTCTCGCTTTTAGACACTTTCTTGTGAATATCTCTATCGGTACTATTATATAAATCAATGCCGAGTCTCTTCGCTTCTTCTACGTACGCGGGCGCGGGCGGTACGAGGTCAAAATTATTTGTAATATATATATTTTTATCGGGCAAATGAAATTCTTTGTAGGGCTTCACGTTCAACCATTTCTTTAACCATGGTTTTGGTTTTTCTGTAAGAATAAAAACAAATATATAACTGAAATTTAACTTAGTTTCACGCTGTTTCCCTAGCGGGGTAGCGGGGGATCAGAGAGAACGGAGCGCCAAACGTGACGATCTCTACATAGCTCTTTCGCCTTGTCTACTGTTATCAACCTCTTCACCCTTGCCCTCATGATTCTCATGTTTTTTCGTGACCTTCATCCAGTATCCTTGATATCTGTTTTCGAAGGCTATAGAGGTCTTCCCCTACCTCTTTTACCACTCACTTTTCCATCATAAATCTTTTTTGCCATTCTTTCATCACTCATTCGTTCGACGTGCCCAAACCAGCTGGGCACGTTCTTCTTCATTCTCACCATGAAATCTTCGCTAGTACCTGCCATTCTGTGTATCTATATGTGTATTCATTGCGGATTCGATCAAATAAGCTGACTGCGCATATTCTACGAAGAAATCGCATCTCCACGGCATTCATCTTTCTTTCATTCTTCTTCTGTAATACCCACAACACAAAAGAAATATATATCATATCAATAATAAATGCGTCAAAGTTGCGTTCGATTTATACTCAAAAAACATTAATATGTGGTAAAGAGCAGGAGTTGTTTCTGTGTTAAACAAAAATGGTGACAGAACTCAAGTTAGTAATCATATACTTTTACCTACATTTTACTATAGCGACGGTGTTTAAAGCATTGCTGAATTCGTATGAACAGTTCGCCGACTGAACATCGAACCCACGACCGTCATGCTTCTAATCAGACACTATCACACACCTTACATGGATAAAGAGGTAAAATTAAATATATAATAAATACCTATTCTTTTGTATTCAGTGCCGAACCATTTCTCTTTAGCGTTGTAATGTATCGGCTTCGAGTACTTTTCGGACATTATGATCACGTTGGCCATGTCTGCCGTCATACCGTCTAGAAGTGATGTTATACCCTGTGTAAGATAAAAGAAAATATTATTATCCAAAAATCAAATCAAAATCAGCTTCACAGCAGGATTACACACACAGGACACAGCAGGGTAGGCACAGGGAATCTAGTGTTAAGACACTCCCTACTTTCCACCAAATTCTGGAGGTATTGCGTGTTGAGTGGCGAAGAAATGAAAATATAAATTTAAACAGATATTTCATTTCCTTGAGTGGATCGAACCCACAACCAGTCGATTTGACAGTCACACTCTGTGCCCACGACTGGTTCATTATTATTCATCTTATTAGCAGAATCTAATTTCAAATATTTTCGAGGTTTTGTATTTATAAAATTATATGAAAAAAAAATTGGGAACGGGATGTCTTAGCGACAGGAAACGCGTATTACCCTTCAATTGGAATTCTAAAAAAAATATAAATAAATATATTTACCTTAGGATCGAATTTATAATACAATCTATGCCCCGTAATATAATGTTCTGGCGGGAAGAAGTGCATGTTTTGCGCCATAGCATTCACATAGTCCGCAGGCTCTGCTTCCTCTTCGAAACGGAAACTTGTTTCTCCTATTGTCTAAAAATAATTTTATAGTATGGTATAGTACGATCGACGAGTCGTGGCCCCTAAAGTTAGATGGTTGATGTTTCAAGATGTATTAGTGAGAATAGGCCACCAGCACGATGCAATGCTTAACTTTTTTTTTTGCTGAAAATATCTTAGAATTAAAATATAAATAAACATAAGGTCAATAACCAATCCCTTTGGTTATTCCCTTTATTTTTAGCGGGTTCGGTTATTGAAAGATAAAAGTCTAGTAGATTTTGTCGACTTATAGTTTATATTGTTCATTAGTTTACTGTATAGTTTTTTTCTAAAGTAATCATACGAATGTTTTATTACTATTTCAAGTGTTTAGTAATATAAAAGTATCTTATTACTAGGCTCCCAAGTTCCCTTTCCCTACTCTGCTCTGTGCGGGTAATTTGGGAGCCATTCAAGTATTACGTAAGCAGAATTATTCTATTTTTTTTACTTTCCCCTCCCCTATGTCATCAAAAGTAAGCAATCCTCTTAAATGCTTACCCTCCTAAATTAAACACCAAATGTCATTTCCGGCGAAAGCTGGCTAAATTTGCCAAGTGCAGTCTGTGAGGGGACCCAAAAATGATAAGTTCCGGACGGGTATACCTAATATTAAGAAGCTTGATAGTTTATCAACTTTTGTGATGTGCTCGGATCTTATTCTGGTAATTTGCCATATAAAATACCTAGAGGTTCGGTTATATTTCCTCTTTGAAACCTTAGGATCCTTAGGTGACCAGAGCGTCATCCCAGATTTGATATGCCTCGCGTTTTCTAAAAGCAGCAAGGCTGTAACTTGCCTCTTATTAGCACTACAGTGCTGGGAAAATAAAGTTCCGTGCCCAGCAAAACTACGTCGACAACAGCCGCGGCGCAAGTATTAGCATCTACAGAAGAGAAGCAAACTGGCCCCCAATTTGTTTCTCTGAACATGAGTGAAATCACCTGACCTATAGTGCTAATCCATACTTGCTTCTAAGCGAATACTAAACCTATTCATTATTTGTGGGAGTCCCCGACAATGCGCTAGTTTTTCGTATATAGTCAATAAGGGTTGTTTGTTATATGATAATAAAAATTATCATTATTTTTAATTAATGTATTAACCTAGTATATGTCGATAACCAGTGAGCGTTATTTTTTGACGGATTACCTTTAACAACGAATTATTTAATATTTTTCATTAAATTTTTCATTTCAAATCATGCTTTAACTCCATCACATAAGAAATATGATTAATTATATAATTAGAATATATTCAGAAAACATACTAAAAAAACCATCAGTTCATATTTTTGAAAAATATATGCAGGATGTAAATGTCAGCAACACTTTAAAAAAACCACAGTTCTAACTACTCTATAAAAGCCTAATAGAAATCATTGGCATAAGGCAATATATTAAAAAAAAAATTCTGTTAGTTATTGCACCACCTAGATCACCCGCCACCCCCCGTATCGTCAAAAATAAGCAAATCAGAGACCTCCCCGTCCCCCTACAGTGCTTATGTAATTCTTGAACGGCCCCTTGAAGCTATAAAAAATGTCCCAATGAATGTAAAAAGCAGTGATCTTCTACTATTTTCCACTTATATCTGAATGCGTCAGAGATGTATAAAAATAAACAACATTATTATAATATTACATGAATAATTCATAATTATTTTAATTTTCAGTTTACCTTTAGTTCTTCATAAATTCGTTGTGATGGACCAATCTTTTTCAACATTTGTATATACGAAAATATAGCTTCAAGCACCTTTAACACATAAATAATAATTAAAAAATATTATATATATATATATATAAATATATATATATATATTACAATTGTTCAAAAACTATATTTGAATAATTATCACATGTCATATTTACATTCTTCGCGTGTTAACTATGTCTCAAGGACAAGACGAAAAGTGAAGAACGAAATGTCTTTATACTAGTTTCCCTCTGCTTTTAAAAAAACATATAGAAATCATTATAATCATATGAGGCGTACGTCGTAGCGAAGAAGCGCAGTGTACTCCAAAATCGACGAGCTGTGGGTTATTTATTTAAATGTATATTTTAAGTTTTTCGTGTCGAAACGAAGCGCGGCGTTGAGTTCCGCCACTCAACACGAAATGCTTCCAGAATTCGGCGAAAGTAGGGAACGAGGTTTCTCTGCCTGCCCTTTTATGAGCGGTATACAGCGTGAAGCTTAATATAGATTTAGATTTTTAATTTAGATTTTTTCTTAATTACATCTTGGATACATACCTCGTCGACGTGATCAAGTCCTTTTTTAGTAAGAAAAACTTGCACTGAGAACAGGCTGTACATAGAAGTGTATTCTATGCCACTTTCTGAAATACCCGTGGTGATACCAAGCGCCCATACTCTACGATAAATAAATAAAATATTATCATAGATATATTAATTATAATTTATTGATTGATAAATACGATGGTTGCGGGTTCGATTCGGAACGGAGTGTGTTTACACTTATGAAAGAAACAAATAATATATGCAGCACTATAAAAAAACCTGACAAGCGCGAGTAGAGCTCGCCTACTTAATGTTCGGTGCAAAAATTAGAGGTCTCGAGCTTTTTTCTAATATTCAGGCTCATTTTAGCGAGGACCTTTTCATCTGATATCTCACTTGAACTACTTCCCTACTACTTGCCCTTTTGGGCAACATTTGGTTGTAAAGCCACTAGTTGTTTAAGACTATATATATTTTTAGGATTTAACCTCAAATGTATAGTTTTCGGATCTTTTTTCTAATTAAAACCAGTAGATGCCAGCTGCCAAATTTAGTAAACCTAGTTTAACAAGAAATACAGTATATTTAAAAACATGAAAGGTAAAAAAAAATGGTCAAAAAATGTATGCCTACAAAATTAAAATCCCTACAAAATTTCAATAAATAATGTTACCACTATCTGAAAATATAAATATACATATATTTCAACTTATTTATGGCATTGAGCTTCGCCACTTGACACGCAATGCCTCCAGAATTCGGCGGAAAATGGGGGACAGAGTGTCTTAACACTAGCTTCCCTCTGCCTATCAAACTGTGTGCGGTATACTGTGTGAAGCTGATTTTAACTTACTTTTTCCGTAAATAAGAGATAAGGCTACCGCTTCCCTCGTGTCCCAGTAGAGACGACACGTACTGGTGCGGCTTCGTTTTATATTCGGAAAGCAATGATCTCAAGCACCATGTTAAATGTAGCTAGAAGAAAAACAAAATTAATATCACGTATTTTTTATAAAATGTATACACAATCTTTGTCTGCACCACTTTTGAATGAAACCACATTTTTAACTATTCTATAAAAGCCTAATACAATTTTTTTTTTGTACCAAAAATGATAGTGATTTTTTCAAATAAAATAAATAATAAAATTATTGTTGTAAAATAAAACGTACGCAGACATAAACCTTTCAAAGTGAAATCGCCAAATACGCCTCATTTGGATATCGAGTCTCAGGTATAGGCGTTCAAAGTTCAAAGTTTTGTAGTAGTATGTTACGTTATTGGTATCTATGTGTAACTGCGTCACACGAATTACAGGTATGAATAAGCATCGTGAAATGAAAAAAAAAATCTAGTTTAAACTGTTATATATAATAGACTAGTGGGCGCGCGCAGCTTCGCCCGCTTATTAATTATATTGCAACTGTAGGGTGAATTCTAAAAAAACTACGAAACACGTGTTCAATAAAATATCTTTAAGAGTCTGAATTTTAAATTTTGTAAAAATTGCTGCCGATTTAAAAAAAATCTATACAAACTTTCAACCTCTATTATGAAATAGAGGTTGAAAGTTTGTATAGATTTTACCCTTTAGGGTTAACATTTTTTAAAATTTCTTCTTAGTGGATGTCCAGATTATGAAAATAAACATCTGTCCAAATTTCACCATCCATCCATCCACCATCAGCGGTTACGGTTGTGCGTGCGTCTTACCTCAATCAGTCAGGTACATATCCTTTTATATATATATATAGATATTCGTATAGATCAAGGCAGGCGAAGCCACCCATGTCGGCTAGTCCAACATAAAGAAGTAACTGGGGAGTCGTGGTGCAGGGGTACAAAGTGTAAATCGACTAGTTGTGGGTTCGATCCCCACTCGAGGAGATGAAATATTTATTTATATTTTCATTTTCTTCGCTCTGGTGACGAGGGCGAAGCGCGGCGAAAAAACTGCACACTATAATACAGTGGTGTAGGGTTAAATACAATTTTTAATTTACCTCAGTAGTATCGCTAACTGGTTTCACGTAATAAATCTCTTTGAATTGCGGTGTAACCATTTTTGGTGTGAAAGAGAATTTACTGAAATCATCAGCTGGCAACTTATTCGTGGGTATTTGTCCGAACGTACACGATACATATTTCTCTAGATCTGCAAGATCCA
>DWQW01011076.1:0-11677 GCA_018249695.1 Heliconius erato demophoon
ATTCATGCTGCATCCCGCATATAGTAGAGCAGGCGGATTAAACCTAGTGTATAGGCACTCCGTTCCCCACTTAAGGAAATGAAAAGAAAAACCAGCTTCACGCTGTATCCCGCACACAGCAGGGTAGGCAGAGGGAACCTAGTGTTAAGACACTCCGTTCCCCACTTTCTGCCAAATTCTAGAGGCATTGAGTGTTGAGTGGCAGAACTTAACGCCGCGCTTTGCCTCGACACCAGAGCGAAGAAAAATGAAATATTTACTTAAATTCATATTTCCATTAAATATGAATTTAAGTAAATATTTCATCTCCTCGAGTGGGGATCGAACTCATAACCAGTCAGTTTTACAGTCACACTTTGTGCCGCTGCGCGACGACTGGCCTCAAAAACATTTCTCAAACAGAAAATTAATTTATCCGATCGGGAATCAAACTCAAAACCGTCGCGTTTACACTCAGACACGATATAAAATCCAAAAAAAGGAAAGAAAATTCTAAATTTAAGCGTGTGTGTAATTTAAACCCGTGACCTCTACCATTATCCTACAGCATCAATCATCTGACACGTTCTTTAATACCTTTTTCATCTTAAATAACAACGTTTTCTATAAAAAGGAATACGTGTATCAAAGTTTGAAATAAACTAATTAATATGTAGCTTGTGTAGACTTCGATGTGAGACGTGAGACTGAGTGTGCAGTGATAGCGATAATATGAATAGCTGGAATACATATTTTTCTAATAATAATTTTGCTTGTGAAAATTAGTCTTTAATTAATCTAGTTAAATCTATTTAACTGATGACTTTAATGAATGACTTTTTATAAATATGTTTTTTACATTATTTATTATTTTTTTTAATAAATTTATTAATGAAAAATAAAAAAATATATGAAAAAAAAAACTGTACATTTGTTTAATAAATATGAATCAATCAATGGATAATAATAAATTGCTTACTTAATAATTATTCTCTGTACGCATATTACAGAGACCTATATTGTGGTGTTACAAAAGTGTTATTCCATACTGCACTAGTGAAAATTTGTGTGTAGAAAAAAAAAACAAATAAAAAACCATTATAGTCTGCTATAGCAAGCTAATAGTGGAATAAATCCTTAGCATAGTAGGCGTGTACCCATGATAATGAACTACGGAGGTTTTTAATAGAAATTTTAAATTGCAGCGTTGATCTCGGAATTATGTTGCGCAGATATGAGGCTTTGTACCAGATTAGATATTAAAATATTGCTTTTAAAAATTGTTAAAAAAAAATGAACGAGGATTAACATGAAGGGCAAAAGCGTGGATTGTAAACGTGACAGGTTCTGGGTTCGATTAAAAATGCTCATTGTCTCGCTCTGGTCACTAGGCAAAGCACGGCGTTGAGTTCCGCCACTCAACATGCTATGCCTCCAGCACTTGGCGAAAATTGGGGGAAATAAATGTCTTAATAGGAACAAAGCGTCTTAACGCTTGATTATCTCTGCCTACCCTACCATATAAAAAACGACATTTTCAAACATTACATAAATGCCATCGTGGTACAATGGCACGGTGTTTAGATTTGGTTCGCATCCCACTCGGGCCAATGAAATATCTTAATTTTGTTTCTCTGTAGAAACAAGACTCACTCCACATTTAGTGTCTCATATTTGGACAGAAAGTACAGAACGCAGTGTCCTTTCTCTCAGGCAACCCTCAGATTAACTGTCTTCAATACGCTTATAAACTAGACCACGACTAACTACTACTACTAACTAGACTAACTACTACTAACTAGACTTACGAACAGACGCCACGATAGCTTACTGTTACTATTTAATTACTATATTAATAATACTTTAGTGATGATTATTTTTTATATTAATAATGATTTTCATATAAAACAATATAAAAAAACAATGTCCACATGTTCTTGAACCCATAATCACTATAATGTCATACAATAAATCACAGTTACGTATACGTTCGCAAAATATGCACCTATGAGTCCTATAATTTGATACGCTCCATTTAAAATATATGGAAATTATAACTTTACTAACATACAAATAAAGCTTAATTTCCATTAAAGCTTCTTCAGTTGGAGCTTTTATAAGTTGCATCCGGTTTTAAGCCTTAAAAGAATAAAGTTACAGTTTAATTTTGAATGGTTTTAAGTTATTTTAAGTTTAAGGGTGGTCGTCGATCCGTGACGTCATTATTTAAAATACACGTATGATAGAGTATAGGTGAATAAACTTAAATTGCGTATTGTTATTATAATATATGCGTATTGCCCACTTTGTCTAGACCCACATGTGGGATAGTACTCTTGAAAAAGACAAGGCAAAAGGTTTCTAAGCTTGGGTAGATAGAGGAGAATGGAGTGTCTTAACACTAAGTTCCCTCAGCCACTCTGCTCTATGTAGGGATACAGCATGATAAAAAAATCTTCTTAAACTCATTTTCATGTAAAATGAAATGAGCACTGACAAAAAGTTATCAGATATCATGTACATATAACTTTTCACGCCTTAACTCTATGCACAAACTTTAACTTTACAAACTATGAGGCCATCGTAGCGCAGCGGCACAGTGTATGACTGTAAACGTGATGGTTGTGGGTTCGATTCCCACTCGGGGGATGCAATTTTAATGTTTTAATTTCCTCGCTCTGGTGATTTGTCCTCTGATTCATTGTTAAGCTACATTACTAGCCTTTAACGTTTAACTTATTTTCTATTGACCTATGTATGTTAATCATATTTTTTTTTGTTTCAGATTAACTTTTAACGAGCTATTCAGAAGGTAATTTTATTTTACTCTCGCTATTTACGTACTTCATTGTAGACACGATTTCGAAGTTCATTTTTTCCAGTTAACAGTAGACCGGCGTTGAGTTCCGCGATGCAATACGCAATAACTACAAAATCTGAAGAGAGAGGCGAATAGAGTGTCTTGGGTACTAATTTTTATTTAGCTTCGCGCTGTATCCTTCATAGCGAGGTAGACTTAAAGAACCTGGGAATCTATTGTTAACGGAGTGTCCGTTTCCATTAAGACACTTCCATTCCCCGCTTCCGCTGTATTACAGAGGCATAGGCGTATTGAGTGGCGGAACTCAACGACACGCTATGCCTATTTACCAGAACGATAAAATTAAAATATTTAAATATTTCCTCGAGTGGGAATCGCACTCGCACGCTTATACCACTGCGCCACGACTGACCTCATGTTTTTTCTGCGATTCGAACTTAAAGCTTAACGTAGGATAAGAAGTTCGAAAAAAAAAAAAAAAAAGGATAAGAAGTTCGAATTCACAAACCAGTTAACTTATTAAGCCAGTTAAGTAACATACGCCGGTAATAGTTTTGTAATCGTGTAATTCTAAGCCGAGATTCATAGATTTTCCTTTTAAGCCGTCGAACAAGTCTATGATACGATCTTTTAGAGGGATTCTCAAAGTGTGGACAATATTTTTTTTTATTTTGCAGCTCCACACCATATCCCGCATACAGTTGGGTTATTAAGCCTAGTGTTAAGACACTCTGTTCCCCGATTTCTGTAAAATTTTCGCAAACGGCTGTTTATTTTGTTATCAGAGCGAGGAAACGAAATTAATTTATTTCCTCGAGTGGGAATCTAATCTACAATCGTCGCGCTTAAAGCCAGATTCTTTATCACTGAGCCAAGACGGCCCCTTTGTTTAATTATTAAAAACATTACCTTCTTATACGAAAACTTTATCCTAGTTTTCTATTTAGAAGAGAATAGAAATAAAATCAGAGCCGTTAGTCATGTGGATATCCGCACATTGAGTCATGATTTAAATTGTGGAACTCAACATCGCGCTGTGTTTATCAGAGTGGTGAATTAAAAAAGTTTTGTTTTATCCTTCTTTTAAAAAAACAGTAATTTTATATATCAATTTTTTTTTATATATTTAATTAAATAAATAACCGTATTCACTATTAAATAATTTAAATAAACAACCGTATTCATAATATCACTATTAAATAATTAAAAGTTAATAATTATTTTAACTGTACTGATACAGTTATAACTTATAATCATTAATTTTAATTTTTATGATACGTAATTTAGACAATTTAACTTTTAATTTGGAATTATCAATGTTTTTTTGTCACTTATATGAAGTGAAAGGAAGTAAGGTTGCCGTACCGCTATGGTATGGTAAACGCTGTGGTAGTAACTTCGATAGCCACTCGACGAAATTATTGTATTTAAATTATTTTAATTTTCGTATTGTAGTAAGCGCATTGATTCGATTTCCATTACAGGGAATTAAATATTTTATATTTTCATTCCCGCTCTGGTAACGAGGAAAGTACGACGTTGAGTTCCGCTACTGGGAACATGCGGGAAGGAAGTGTCTTAATGGGAACGGAATATCTCTAACACTAGGTTCCCAGGTTCCCTCTGCCTATCCTGCTTTGTCCAGGATAGAGCGTCAAACACGCCATTCAACATAATCTGTATCGGATTCGGGTGGAAAGGACGAAGTGACTTACTACACTATGTTAACTTTGCCTACCTTGCTAAATAAGGGACAAGTTTAAAGCTTAAAAAATAATATTTTAGAAATTAACATAAAACATAGAAATGAAAGTAAAAAGTTAAATAAAATAAAATATTGAAAAAGCTTACTGTAACTTTGAAAACAGCTGTCGCGACTAGAATCTAGTAGGTATATTTGTAAATGGTCAAGTCTGTCTAGGCAAGAAAAGTCTGAATTTTGCAGCAACTTTAAGCAATGCGGTCTGCAATTGTCACTTGAATATCGCCCGTAACTTCACTTGACGTCATGAGGGGCAGTAATTTTTTAGTAAGACATAATAGGGTAGGCAGAGGGAACCTGGGGATCTAGTGTATAAAAAAAATTTAGGATTTGAACCCGCGCCTCTTGAAAACCATACGTCACGAACGTAGAGCCATACGTTCTTATCAAGCTTCGTCGAAATTCTTATACGCTTGTTACAAGTTATTTATGTTGTTAGCATCTCTGAAAGAAGTTTGTTACAAATTTCCACTACCCAAAGATAATTGCTAAAAATTATCGTTCGGCAAAAGAGAATGTTATTTATTAAATGTTTTTAACATTTTTAAAGTTTTATATCGCACTTAGAAATTAGACGGTTTCCAAGATGCGCGGGTACAAATCCCGCTAGATCTAAAATTTTTATACGTTTTCTAAATAAGATAATGAGATAATACTTAATATGAGGTCAGTCGTGGCGCAGGGGCACGAAGTAATTGAAAAACCGACTGGTTGTGGGTTCGATCCCCACTCGAGGAGATGAAATATTTACTTAAATTTATATTTCCATTTCTTCGCTCTGGTGTCGAGGCTAAGCGCGGCGTTGAGGTCTGCCACTCAACACACAATGCTTCCAAAATTCGGCAGAATTTGGGGAACTGAGTGTCTTAACACTAGGTTCCCTCTGCCTACCTTGCTGTGTGCGGGATACAGCGTGAAGCTGACTAATTAATTTTTTGATTATACTTAATATTATAATGTTGAAGAGTTTGTTTAGTTGAACGCGATAATCTCATAAACTACTGGTACAAATTGGAAAATATTATTTTGTGTTAATTAAGATAGACTGTGTGCCATTACGTTATGCATCACGTTTGTTATGTAACTTATTTATTTTCATTTGACCATGGAGTAGAGTATTTTAATACTAGGTTCCCTCTGCCTACCCTGCTATATGCGGGATACATGAGGAAGCTAATTTGATTTTTGATTTTAACTATATAGCACCTTCATCTTCATAGCTCGTTTAGTCGCTTCAAGCTATTATCTGAGCATGACATTTATTTAAGAGGTCAAAATGCCTTCGACATTTAGAATGAACCATGACATGTATGTAGATACTAGATATTTAAGATCTGCTATTTGCGGCCATCGTGGCGCAGCGGCACACAGTCCGTAAGGTTGTGAGTTCGAGTATCACTCGAAGGAAAGACATATTTTATATCTGTATTTCTTCGCACTGGTAAGGAGCCAAAATGCCGAGTTGAGTTCTGCGACTCAACGCGTACTGTCTCGAAAATTGAGCGGTGCGTGGAGAACGGAATGTCTTAACACTAGGGTCCCACCGTCTTTACTGTCAAATACTGTTCCACTACGATAGCCTTGACTTGACTCGCAGTCATTTCGCTTGTAAGGGGTCCACCTCTTCTTATACATTTTATGTTTTTTTAATTTTTTGCTACCTTTAAATCTAGTATCCAGGTCATCAAGGTTATCGAGGCTGTGACGAACATCGGAATCCGTGTAGGTAGACATCGCTTAGTGTGTACAAATATTTCCAGTTTTTATCGATATATTTGCTAGAAAAATAAGAAATAAAAAAAATCTTAGATACTATATACTATATACGTAAGTATAACTTTTTTATATAAATTTATAGAATAATACTAATTTTAAGAACTTAAAATATTTTTTTTTAACTTTCTTCGGTTCGGGCATAGCTTCTTGTAAATATTTGATTCTCCGTGAGTTTTGCTACTCGTTGTGTAAGATAGCAGGACCTAACACCTCACTTTTTATTAACAAGAAATACAAGAAAACAAATATTTTTTAAATATTACCATTACTGAAAATAGAAATCAAACCCACAACCATGTCGTGAGTCATGAAATTTATCCTCTCTCCTTTACGCTGTATCCCGCACACAGCAGGGTAGGTAGATTGAACCTAATGTTAAGACTCCGTTCCCCAGTTCCCCAGGTAAATATTAACAACTAAATATTTTTTATTCTTTTGTAAATAGTAGATATTAAAGTAATCTTGTATATATTTATCTCTTTAGTTACTAAGTGATTGACAGACAACGTTCTGCCGAAACTACATGGCATAGAAATCAGAACATGAAAAATAAGATTTGAAGTTTAGAAGTCCACGCAAACGAAAGTGCCTGCTACGACTCGTAGAAATAAAAAAAAAACACTTTGTTCTACGGCGATGGAGCTACTGTAGTGATTTTAAAGCAAAAATAAATATTGATAAATCTAAAATTAATCTTAAAATGGTTTTGTTTTTTTTTATATATATATAATTTTCTTTGCCTTTTTTAACCGCTTTAATATCTCTATTTTACATAATCAAGAAATTAAACAAATATCGATAATATTACACATCACTAGAAAGCTCCGCGTGGTAACACTTAATGTGTGTCGTATAGGTTTTGTAGGTAAAGTGACTGTCTTATACTTACTATTTACATAGATACATATATATATGTAAATAAGTATATGTACAGAAACACCGTCCTATCACAGTGGAACAGCGTTTGACTGCGAACGCCATAGTTATGGGTTCGATTAACACTTAGGTAAATGTTTATATTTTAATTATTTTCATATGACGCTTAGGTCAGAATCCAGCTTTTAAATATGATTTTGGCTACTTTAAAGCGACCAAGTGTGAGCCGGGGTATATAAGTCCCTAGGAGAGTAGGGGAGCATTAAAAAGGGATTTCCCGAAATTCCTATGGCAACCGGAAAAAGGGGATTTTACTTTTTTTTATCTCCCGCAAACTAAGTTGCAGGCTGCAACTTTGTCTACTTTTTAATTTATTTTTAACATACTTAATAAAAAGCTATTTTTTTTTAAATAAGAACATTACGCAACTAGAGAAATCGCGATTGGCTATTCAAAGTCAAGATCAACGGTCATCTAATGTTTGGTTTATTGCCACAGATTTCTAAAAGTTAAATGTTTTCATGTAAATTGTGAGAAAGTTTTTTTCAACATTTTACAGTGTTATTCTACATTTTTGCTAAATAAGTAATTTTTTTTTTCGTTCTCATAGTTATTTTGAGAAACTCTCTCTCTTAATGTTCAAAGCGAAGCCTAAACTATATTTCAACATATATTTACCTATATATTAAATTTAGAGAGTTTGTTTAAGCGTGTTAATCTCAGTACCTACTGGTTCTCATTGAAAAATATTTTTGTGTTTGTATCCATTTATTGAGAAGGAATATAGGTTATATTGAATCAAGATAATCGTTTCAATGTATTGGCGACATTTCGGGCGCCTAAGAACCAGCCTAGCCTAGGAACCAGCATTTAAAATATATGTTTGGCAGAGAAAAAAAATGTGTTAAGATATTATATGCCCTCTAAAACGCCCTTTTTCTTTTTTTTATTATAATAGTCTATTTATTGAGAGTTTTAAGAAACTCCACGTCCCACTTTTCGCCTAATTGAGTAGCGAAACTCAACACCGCGCTTTGTCTTCTTAAGAGAACAAGAAAATTAAAAGAATTTATTCCTCCTGAATGAGAATCGAAGCCACAACCGTCGGTTACAGTACCGTACAGTAAAACACTGTGACGCTGATGGCCCCCTATAACTTCTAAGTAGTAATATTTAGGTTTCGCTAAGGTCCCCAGGTCACCAGTCATCATTCTCAGGCTCCGGGCTTTTAACGGTTTCCTATCAAATAGATATATTTACTAACACTGTGTTGTTGCATACAATCTGTGAACGTTAGGTTATTTTATGTAATATTGTATGGGCTTGGTTGTTTTGTATTTCCAAACTATTATTTAAAGCTGAAGAGTATGTTTAGTTGAACACAGTGATCTCAGGAACTACAAGTTCAAATAAATATATTTTTCATATTAAATCACGTTCATCGTTTCGATGTAACACGCTGTACTCGCTGTCAGTTACCACGGTCACTAAAGTAATTTCATTTTAGTATGTCATGTGTTATACACAATTTTTAGTTACTTCCATTTAACTTGATGAGTGAAGTCGCGGGCAATAGCTAGTATCTATATAGCAATAATAAATAAATCAGCTTTACGCTGTATCCCGCATACAGCAGGGTAGGCAGAGGGAACTTAGTATTAAGACACTCCTTTCCCCACTTTTTGCCGAATTCTTCAAGGCATTGCGAGTTGAGTGGCGAAACTCAACGCCATGCCTTGGTGCCAGAGCGAAGAATTGAATAAAAAAAATATTTTCCATTCCCCCGAGTGGGGTTCGAACTCACACCCGTCGCGTTACAGTCACACTCTTGTGCCCCTGCGCCACGACGGCCATCCATATATCGATGTATATTAAATGAAGAAACATAATTTAATTTAAATATTATTTTATTGTATTAGACAAATGATAGATGTCTGGTCTCAATTGTTACGACGCGAGGTATTTTTTTGCGAAAGGTCAGGGTGTTTATAACTATAATACTTACATATTTATAAAATGACCGAATAATAAAGATTTATTGTTTTTTAATATATTCAAGCCAGTCGTGGCGCAGGGGCACAAAGTGTGACTGTAAAATCGACTGGTTGTGGGTTCGATCCCCACTCGAGGAAATGAAATATTTACTTACATTTATATTTTCATTTCTTCGCTCTGGTGTCTAGGCAAAGGGCGGCGTTGAGTTCCGCCACTCAACATGCAATACCTCCAGAACACGGCGGAAAGCGGGGAACAGTGTGTCTTTACACTAGGTTCCCTCTGCCTACCCTGTTGTGTGCGGGATACAGCGTGAAGCTGATTTAATTTGATTTAATTTTTTTTAATATATTCATAAAATTAGTTCCAATGTAGGTTATTTGGTGTCTGATTATAAAATACGTAATGGCCGTTGCATCATTTTCTGGACATTACTTTTTGTTAACTTGACGCTGTATTTCACATTCCGTGTCTATCACTTAGTCAATCGGATATAAATTAAATAATCGGAATCAGTCACTTAGGGACAGACACTCCTTTGCCTTTTAACCAGAGAGATGACGTGAAAATAATTCGTTCCTAAGAGTGGGAATCAAACCCACAAATTTTGCCAGTTGTGTAAGAGAATCTTTAAAATGTGTAATATATGTAAATTCTAAACAATATAAGACAAATGCATAAAACTCTAACAAAACAATCAAATCAAATAAGATTTTAAATCAACGAATTCTACAACCAATGTAGCCGTTCTGATGTTACTTTTTACGACATCGTAAAATACGTATTGTCTATCGTTAATGTCGCCTTTACTATACTCATCTTGGTTAAAAACTATAGCATTCAAAATTCTACCTTATTTCATTTGAAACAGATTTTATTTCAGATTGCGTTTCTTAGTTTTTATTCTATCGATGCATATATTGATTAAAGCACTTAACGTAAAATCAGATTTATTGTGAAATACTGTTTTTATGGGCACGTTTACTTCCTTTTCTAAGGTTTTATATGTTTTTTTAACATGTCGCTATATTTCACATATATATAGCAGAGTAGGCAGAGGTACTCTAGTGTTAAACTACTACGTTCCTCACGTCCGAAACCTAACGCCGAGCTTTTTCTTCTTACAAGAAAAATCGTTAAAACTAAACATTTTATTATAATTGTATACTAATCGTTTAAATTTGTTTGCATGGGCTTTAAGATGATGTAAAATCAAAAAATTCTATTCTTCACGCAGCCGTAGGAATATCGAGGAATCCTATCTTAGTGCCCTCCTATAATTCCTAAGCTACCTATGTACCTACATGCCAAATTTCAACTTAAAGAAGTCCAGTAGTTTCATCTGAGCTTTGTCAGTCACTCAATAACGAATTAATGTTATATACCTATGGATTTTTTTTCTCAACTTCAAGCTGTATTCCGCATGAAGCAGGGTGAGCAGAGTTAACCTAGTATTAAGACACTCCATTCCCCATTCTCGACTCTCCCACTCCGTCGATTTTTTTTTTCATTTCTCCGGGTGGGAATCGAACCCACAACTGTCGCGTTACACTCCCTCGCCTATACCATACAACGGCCTCAATTTGTAGACCTATGTAATGTTAATAGTAATGTTTGTATAGTATATATTTGATCTTGTAGCTCAGTCAAGTACTATCCTCGATGCGGGTGTTCTTACAAGTATGAAGGATACTTAACGTCACTTTCACTCTTTTAAGTATACTTTAGAATACAAAAGATATATTCTTTTAGTTAAAAATACGTTATTCTTTATGAAATTTGAGATGAATTCTATATTTTTTTTTTCATAGAAAATAATTTTGTAAGCTAAATAATATATCTACTACAAAAGTAAAAAAAATCTTTTTTTTGTATTTAGGAACGTAACAGCCAGTAGTGGTGCAAAGGCATAAGTGTGCAACTGTAAACGCAACAGGTTGTAGGTTCGATAGTATCCCGTAGAAAAAACCCGGGAACCTAGTGTTAAGACACTCCGTTCCTGTTAATATACACTACTTTCCCTACTTCCCGCTAAATTCTAGAGCAACTCAACGCCACGCTTTGCGTCAAAATTACTCAATAACCATTTATGAACTTAAACTCATAAATAGCACATAGGTTATATTTAAAATAAAAAAAAATACATTATTTTAGCCGAGAATAGTTCCCAGTACATAGTAATTGTATTACCATCATTATGTTACGAAATATTTTACCACTGAACAATAGGCATATCTCTATATTATATCTTAACACGATTTTTGTGAACGTGTATTGACGTTATCAAGACGTTACTTGAGACTATTGACTAATGACAATTTTATTTGTAAATCTCCGATTTTAAAATTAAATTAAATTAGCTTCACGCTGTATCCCGCACACAGCAGGGTAGGCAGAGGGAACCTAGTGTTAAGACACTCCGTTCCCCACTTTCTGCCGAATTCTGGAGGCATTGCGTGTTGAATGGC
>DWQW01011077.1:0-11676 GCA_018249695.1 Heliconius erato demophoon
TTATTCTGGATATTAGCTCGGGGAAATAGAAAGACAGAAAGAGATAAAATTATTAATAATGTAGCTGGTTTTGTTTAGTTTTTTTATTAATATTTTACTATGGTTACGTTTACTTATATTTTTTTTAATTAAATTAGTTACATATTTTCACAAACAATTTCCTAAATATATCTATCTATAAGCATTCGTAAAGTTTAAGCGGGCGAAGCCGCGTCCGGGTCCGCTAGTAACGCCATATATGTAACGCCAATTCAATTAAAAGCGAATATAAAAAAGTCACGGGGAACAATGAGCATCTGGACATGGATACGAAGATAAGATTTGAACTAACTCCATATTCGTATCAACCCCCCCTAAAAATACTAAAGAAGATAAAAAAAAACATCAAGAGAGCTTTAAATCCTACTACTACATCAACAACACAAGAAGATACTAAGCAAGTTTTTGTTTTGCAACACTCAAACATCCTCAAATGATAGTAAAAAGAAACATTTTAAATACATACTCCAGTGAAGTGAAGTACGGTACAAATCTGCATAAAACATTCCATCAATCGCGCCCTAATGACCCCAAAGCTTTTAAATACCGATTCATCAACATTCATTACTTTCCCAACTTTGTTCCCAAAGCTGTATACATCAATACGCATGCGTTGAAACTTTACAAGAGTTTGTTGTCATTCACCCTTCATCCCCTATTTAGTTGGATACCAACCGTCGTCGCGATAACACCTTTTCTGATTTAAATCGTAATGTTATAACTTTTACGTCTGTATACGATTTGCGATTTTTTTTTGTTAATTATAGTGATTTATATTTTTTATGTTGATTAAATATTTTTTTTATAAGTAAATGTAACATATTTTAAAGTGATCGGATATAATAAAATGTAAATTCGTAATATTAGTTATGGAACAAAATGATAACCAAACAAGTATTGGTATATTAATTTGTTCGTTGCGAAATCTGTGTATAAATGGAAGTGCATCTTTGGACGTGTTTCTTTATCATTCAGATACATTTGGCGACGCGGACGTGTGGAGAAGATCATTTAAAAAGTAAGTTATTTTTAGTTTTCGAATGAGTATATTATTGATATGTTTTATGAACTATTAGTAGTGTCTAAATCTTTATAAAATATTACTTATTATTCAAGAATATTTAGAAATATATTAGGATTTTTTAATTTTATCTCTCAAATGAAAATATTCTTGGAAGTTTTTAAATTTTCCACTTTTCTTAGTAGCGCTAATTAATATAAAGAGTACAAAATGTGTAAACGATCCGATATATTTTAGGATCAGATGATAGTTTAACAGAAACAAATCAAGATGGGAATAGACCTCTAGATTTATTGATGAACCATAATGAAGCCAAAGATTATTTTTTACCGCCTGTTTTTCCAAACAATGAAGAAATAGACGATGAAGACGAAGAAGATGAAGATGAACATTCTTATTTAGATTATGATTACGAGAATAAAGAAACTAATTATAAGGACTCACCAGATGTAGTTACAGCAAGGAGTAATATACAAGATGTTATACCAGTAGATGATAAAATACCTTTACACACAACAAAAGATAACTTGCCCGTTTTTCTTTTGGAACCAGAAAATACTTATGTTGTTAAAAACAAACCAGCTACACTTAAATGTCGTGCGGCAAATGCTTTAGAAGTAAGTTATTGGAATATTCAAATATTTTTTTTTAAAAATACGATCCGGAAATGAATACGCATCCCATTGGATTACATTCCCTTAGCTGCTCTATCGTGCCATTGCAACATTTTTCTGTTGATGTTTTAATTTATATATAGAAAATGCTAGTACCTGTAACAATCTTCTTACATATTAAGAACAATGAAAGATAAGGTTTCTAATGTCTTTACTCTTGCTCTACAATATAAGGTTACACATATACTAAACTAAATATGTTTCAAAATATTTTAAAACAAGAAAAGATAAAAAAAAATACAAATACTAATATTGTGTAATTATATTAAATTTTGGGGCCAGTGGTGGCGCAGCGGCACAAAGTGTGACTGTAAATCGACTGGTTGTGGGTTCGATCCCCACTCGAGGAGATGAAATATTCACTTAAATTTATATTTCCATTTCTTTGCTCTGGTGTCGAGGCAAAGCGCGGCGTTGAGTTCTGCCACTCAACACGCAATCCCTCCAGAATTCGGCAGAAAGTGGGGAACGGAAGTTTCCTCTGCCTACCCTGCCGTGTGCGGGATACAGCGTGAAGCTGATTTGATTTTTTATATTAAATTTTTCATTACGACTACAACTTACATTACAATTAATTCTTACATGGAATGAAAAATAAAATAATGATTGAATTGAAACGAAAAGCATATGAACTTTTATAAAAATTTTAATAATAGTTTTTGATTTGCAATTTTTTAACAAAAGTAAAGTTAAGTCAGTGGGAAACAGAATGTCTTAGCACTAGGTTCTGCACCACCAACACCCTGCTGTGTGCGGGATACACCCTGAAGCTGATTGGATTTGATTTTTTTTATGTCAAGACAAAGACATGCTTGAAATTCATCAAAATCAAACAAATATTCATTAAAGTTATGTTAATGGAATAGATTTTTTAAGAAAAGTTATATTCCCTTAACTGCTCTAACACTTTTCTGTTGATGTTTTAATTTATATATAGAAAATGTTAGTCCCTGTAAACATCTTCTTACATAGCATCTACTTTGAAAAAATAAAAGCTTTATTAAGAGTAAAGACATTAGAAACCTTATCTTTGATTTCTTTGAGGCCATTCGTGTCGCAGCTGCACGAGGTGTGACTGTAAAACCGACTGGTTATGGATTCGATCCCCACTCGAGGAGATGAAATATTTACTCAAATTAATATTTCCATTTCTTCGCTCTGGTGTCGAGGTTAAGTGCGGCGTTGAGTTCTGCCACTCAACACGCAATGGTTCCAGAATTCGGCAGAAAGTGGGGAACATGGTGTCTTAACACTAGGTTCCCTCTGCCTACCCTGCTGTGTGCGGGATTCAGCGTGAAGCTGATTTATTTTATTTTTTTATCTTTGATTTCTAAAGTCTTTACTTTTGCTATATTTTTCGGTATACTTTTTAGGTATACTTCAAATGCAATGGTGTTAAAACACAAGCCTTAAATTTCGAATTCGTTGATCCGCAAACCGGGGTGCGTATTATCGAGGGTGAATACAAAGTGACGAGAGAGCTGGTTGAGGAGTATTTCGGGAGTGACAAATATCAATGTTCTTGCTTCGCTTGGACCAGCAGAGGACAGATAAGGAGCCAGCCGGCCACTATAGAACTAGCGTGTAAGTCGACACTAAGTATGTTCTTAATCTAATTAACAAGATTCTTTGAACTTATCTATGGTAATAGTATTAAAACAAATTCAGTCTAATCTTGTAAGGAATATTTAATTTTTTTTAAGCTGACATTTGCTTTGATGACTGACAGGTCAAATTCTATATAATGTTAAATTTACATCTATTATTTATGTTTACTCGTACATATACATACGTTACCCTTGTCTGATTAGATAGAGTGCGGTGATGGATTTACTACTGAATGCTTCCT
Organism: Heliconius erato demophoon; assembly: GCA_018249695.1. NCBI lineage: Eukaryota > Metazoa > Arthropoda > Insecta > Lepidoptera > Nymphalidae > Heliconius > Heliconius erato. The sequence goes on from DWQW01011077.1 coordinate 3,584, forward strand.
AATGATAAAATGTGAAGATGAAGTTGTGTATCACAGGTCTAGGAAAATATAAAAGGTGTATGATGAATTGAAAATAAAATAGGCGTTTCATAAACACTGTGTTATCACATCTTATCAAAACTACTTGTACAGTTTAGCTATTGTTTTAAATTTCAGTCAAACTTCATATGTAAACCAAAAACTAAATTTCTACGCTCTGGTGTCGAGGCAAAACGTGGCGTGTAGTTCCACCACACAACACGCAATGCCTTCAGATTTCGGCTGAAAGTGGGGAACGCAGTGTCTTACACTACGTTCCCTCTGCCTAAACTGTTGTGTGCGGGATACAGCGTGAAGCTGATTTTATTATTTATATGTATACAAAATGAATATGTGCAGATATAAAGAAGCACTTCTCAGTGGCCCCACAATCTCAACTAGCGAAACAGTATGCGCCGGTAACCTTCAGATGTGAACCACCGCAAGCTGCACCGTTCGCACAATTGTACTGGTTGAAAAATGGAGCTCCAGTTACAGTGGATGATAATGTCCAAATATCCAAGGAAGGTGATCTGGTCATCAAGCAAGCTACTTTATTGGTAAGGAAACACGAAAATGGATAGTTTTTTGTCAATAATAAAACATACCACGGGCAGGTCATCATTTTAATTTAACTTTAAATAATTTTAAGAAAGTTTTGAATTATTTAAACGATGAGAATTTCTTATTTAATTTTAGTTATAGTTTTAATGCTGTATCCCGCACGTAGAAGGATAGGCAGATGTAACCTGGGAACCTAATGTTAAACGCCACGACAGCCTCAATTATCGAATTTACAACAAATTGGTTACTTTCTTTTTGAAATACATTTAGAATGAACTTCTTCCTATCGTCAATTCTATTACCAATCGATCGTTATATCAATGCTATATGTAAATATGAATAGTCACAATATAAATGCAAAAATAAAAATAAGCGTGAGATATTTAACATTCAAATTACCTTAGTATATAAAGTAAAATGTAAGTCTATACAGGCAACAATTTGCAGGACATGGCCAACTACACCTGCGTCGCGGAGAACCTCGCCGGGAAGAGGATGTCCGAGCCAGCGCTGCTTACTGTGTTCGGTAAGTCTTTTGTAAAATATATGTTGGGTTATTTTGGGCTAAATTTAAATTGCACTACATTTTAATTTTTATAGTACTTTTTTAATTTAACTTTTTGTATCAATAACAGCGGTGTACAAAATACATACGAGTACTCGTACATATATATTTTTATTTGATAAAAGTTTCTAAAATAATGAATCAATAAAAATATAAAAAAATCACGTTGCAAATAAACAAATAAATATAACGAAACACTTGTTAGAAAAGTAATATTTTCATAATACTTTCTTATCAGGTCATGTTTTAAGAGGAAATTGGTGGAAAATGGACAGGATACTAGGGTTTATATCGAACTTTTTATTTCTAATAACCCACTTTAGTAATAAGACAAAACGCGGCCTTGAGTTCCATCACTCAGTGTCTCAAAAATAGTGCTAAAATTAGATAATAGACTGTCTTAACAGTAACTTTCTGCTTATCCTGACCTGCTATATCCAAGAGAAAGGTGGAACAGCAAAATAAAATATGATATATGTAGCTTTTACTAAATCTTGATATTATTATAGAGTGAGTATATAAAGGTATACTTGTACAGTCGTACCTGTGTCGTAAGTTCCCAACAAGTAGTCCGCCAGTTCTGTAACTTAATATTGCATTTCAATTCGTCCGTTGTGAATTCTTTATTTCTATTGTGCAGACTCGGCTCTGTTTGAATGGCCGGCTTTATTTTTCCTTTATGACATGTTGTAGAGTAGGTACTAGAGTTTTATCGTCTGTATACATTTATATTTATGTATTATTTATAACAAAAATATGAGCTACGTAAAGATGGAGGAAAATAATGTATTTAAGAACTTGTCTTTATTATTGTGATTTTTTATTTACATTTCATAAATATTAATAGCATAAAAATGAATAATGTTATGTTAACTATATCTTTTTGTGTCTATATCCAGGATAATATTATTTTAAAAAATTATTAAATATATCTATAGATATATTATTCTAATAATTTTTCTAATATTTCATATATTTTTTTCTTTTTTATTTTGTATCCATCTTAAATTCCCCTGGCACGGAATTGAAGCTGCGATCATTATCAACAAATTAACTTAAACAGTAAACGGTGGTTGGACGGCATGGTCAGCGTGGGGCGATTGCTTCTGTGGTGGCCAAGTCAGTGAGAGTGGACGAGGTAGACGCAGAGTAAGAAGCTGTACAGCACCACGACCCTTGAATGGAGGGCAACCGTGTATAGGACCTAGTGTGCAGAAGACACAGGATTGCCTGGATTGTGACCTAGGTGAGTATTCATTTTAATTCTATAAATTTTGAGAGCCATCGTGGAGCAGAGGCGTAGCCTGAATCTTTTAATGCGATGGTTATGGGCTTCACTCTCGGGAAAAATAATTATTTAATAATTTCATAATCTTGTAACAAGACGATGTTCCGAAAACTCAGCAGACAATTGGAGACAGTGTCTTAACACTAGGTTTCTTATGCCCATCTAGCTATATGCTACATCCGAGATACAGCGTGAAGCTAAAATAAAGATATCGTAATAAACCTGTTAACGCAATAATTGTAGATTTAATTCTATATGGTGGAACGTAACCAATAAAAAAGAAATATATTTTGATCCACAACAATATTAAACCATTTTTTACATTATGGTAACTAAAGTCCAGTGTGGTTTAGTTAAAATCAGTACCTACCATGTGACCAAAACATTCTATGCAGTTACAAAGGATATACGGTGGACGTGTCCCCGCATGTAATATCTAGAAAAGCATGCTGGTTCATTATTCATGCACATTTTAGAGTACACTGACCAGATATCCAGAGGAAGCTCCAGTACTCTATGTACTCGTATTTCCTTAGAGAAAATATACTCACTTGTTGCAAATTTAGTTACTTTAATATATATTTTATATGTATGTTAGTTACTAATCTTTCTTTTTATTAATGTTGTAAATGTGAGTTCGTTAGAATAATTGTTTGTTTCACTTTCACGCAAAAACTACTAAACGGATTTGGAAAAAAATCCATTAACATCCATTAACTCCAATTTGGCTATAATATAACAGTAACTTTAAGTGGACAAATTCGCGTTTGGATTGCTAGTATGACTATAAAATGTAAACATATAGTTATGGGAGAGATTGAACTCTATTCAGGAGATTGAATATTTTCATTTCCGTCTCTTTGGGAAGACAATGCTACGCCGTTGTGTTCTACCAATCAACATGCAATGTCGAATTCTCGTGAACGGAGAACGTAGTGTCTTATCACTATATTTTTTCTATCTCTACTATCTATCAGTAAAAGCTGAAAAATAAATAATGAAGTCTCAGCTAAAACTAATTTGAAATCACAATTTTCTTTTTGTTGTTATATTATTTTAATATAATTATTATAATCTATTATGCAGTGCAGTACATACTCCAAGTTTCAAGTGACAAGACATATAGGTACTAAAGACGCAAGTACGGCTTCTTCATATTTAGTTTCCAATAAAAAAAAATTGGAATAGTCTTTTTTATAACAACTTCTAACTACTGGCTTAACCTTATTTAAAATTTATAAGCTAATAGTAGAGTAAAACAAAGTTCCTATTCTGTTTAAATATTCAACATCAATTTATGTGTGAAAAATTATAAAGTGCTTCAACAATATTTATAAAGAACTTATTTTCCGAAGTAGAGAGATTCTATTATTATATTATATCATCATATTAATTAATGATTGGAATAAATTTTTTTATATAAATTTTCCGCCCAAATAAAGATATGAATAATTTAATAAGGTAACCTAAGACCGCAATTTATCCATTAAATATTTTTTCAAACTAACTTACACTGTTTATAAAACTATGCACAATGCAAACGTTGGTTGTAGGTTCGAATCTCGTCTGAGAACATATTAAATTTTTCTTTTAAGCTAAGAAAAAATCTTTTACTATATGAAAACATTAGGGGAATAAACAAACTACACCGGACTAGTATTCAACCCTACACTCATCGTCCGTCTTACTGTACCATAATGGCAAAAATGTCTGGCTGCGATACAATCATTAAAAACGTTGTTTCAGATCTATACGTCGATAGCTTAGATGAGCTGGCGGATGAATCATCAGATATTATATTAGGTATGCTTAAGAAATTAACATTATTAAATTTCTTATTAATAATGTATTTGAATATCATACTTTATTTTTTCGATATTTATAAAATAGGCTAGAAGCCAGTCGTGGCGCAGCGGCACGAGGTGTGACTGTAAAACCGACTGGTTGTGAGATCGATCCCAACTCGAGGAGATGAAATATTTATTTAAATTTTATATTTCCATTTCTTCGCTCTGGTGTCGCGGCAAAGCGCATCGTTGAGTTCTGCCACTCAATGTCTCCAGAATTTGGCAGAACGTGGGGAACGGAGTGTCCTAACACTAGGTTCCCTCTGCCTACCCTGATGTGTGCGGAATACAGCGTGAAGCTGATTTATTTATTTTTTATTTAAAGTTAATGATGATGCAAAACTGTTAAAATAATTATTTTCCATTCCTTTGATGATTATTGTAAAATTTTAATATAATATTAGTAGTAATACAATATTAATCTGTCTATCTGTTATTCTCTCATTACTAAATCACTGAATCAAATCTATAGAATTATTGTAATTGAATTTAATTATTAATATAAATTGTAATATTATTACACGATATATTTCTTTGTTTTGACGTAAATATAACATTTGAAGCTATTTAATGAATATTGTTTATGTAAAGTTTTTAAACTAATAGTGACTGAATTGATATAATATAAACATAGAGTAGTACTTTCGTATTTATTATACCTAATATAATACGAGAGTCGTGGTGCAGGGGCACAGAGTGTGCCTGTAAATCGACGGTTTGTGGGTTCGATCTCCACTTGAGGAGATGAAATATTTACATTTACATTTATATTTTCATTTCTTTGCTCTGGCGTCGAGAGTAAAGCGCGGCGTAGAGTACCGTCACTTAACACGCAATGCCTCCAGAAATTGGCGGAAAGTGGGGGACGGAGTGTCTTAACACTAGGTTATCTCTGCCTACCCTGCTGTGTGCGGGATACAACGTGAAGCTGAGAGAGAGATAATATTATAGTACATGTAACAATATTAAATTTAGCAATTCTACTTAGGACGTTGGTCTCAATGGTCTGAATGGTCTCGGTGTGATTCCGATTGTCTTCACACCAGACGAAGGAAATGTATAACAAGCACGCCGTGTTTGGGGAAAGACTATCAAGTGGCGCAGTGTAAGATGTGTGTAAGGACTTCTAAATCCGATATTATGCATGATGGTATGTTGTTTTATACTTTTTTACATTTTAAATTGTTTTTCCACACTAAGAAAAAAAAAATACTTTTTATAATAAATTGTGAAAAGCGTACAAGAATTTCGACGTAACTTGATGAAAACGTATGGCTTAGTGATCTGAGCGCTCGGGCGGCTTCCAAGAGACTTGGGTTCAAATCGTTACATGTTTTATAAACATAAATAAGTATTTTTCTTTCCTAAGTGTCGAATAACATTTTTGATAAATTTTACAATTAACATTTTTAAAATATTTTAGAATATTATTTTTTTATTTTATGAATATTATTTAATTAAAATATTATTTTAGGAGCGTCATACTGGCCTTTGCTAATAGCATTGTCTATAGCTTTTCTTATATTCATAGTGGTTGTTATTTTGGGCATTAAATATATGAAAATACGAATGGCAGAAAATTCACCGTACGTGAAACCACCTCCTGGTGAGTTTATATAAATCTTTCATACTAGAATTACGATTATTTTAGTTTTAAACGAAATAAATTCAATTTTTTTCTATTCCAAATCACAATTCACAGACTGTGACGAATTAAATGTTTAAATTATATTTTTCATGCGTTTTAATTTTTTTTTTACTTTTCGATTCGATTTAATATTTTTCAACACAATAATATATTATATCAGGTACAAATTACTTTGGTAACGTGATAAAACGTACGTTGACTAACCAACCCGATCTGACAATACACGAAGAGTTCCACACGGTGGATTCGAGACGCACGCACAGACAGACGAGCATGTCCAGCAATAGGAACGAGCATTTATATGAAGTACCACAGCTTGCTAATAGGTGAGTGATTTTGTACAGTACGGTCGACGAGTTGTGGCCAAAACGCAGGGCGGTCTGAAGTTAGGCTGTTTGAAATTTTGCGTATAAAAGAAAATAATCAAAATCTATGCATTTAATGGCCACGACTCGTTGACTGTACTGTATGAAAGTAAAGTTTTACGATACCCCTTTTGCACTTTCCACCCGCATTCAAAAAATCATATGTACCCTAAAGAGGCCCAGTGCGGAGAAATTAAAATAATTCAAATATTATTCTCCCTAGTCAAGAATGAATACACTACCACTGTGCCACGATGGTCTCACTCGATGTTAGTATGATATCATAATATGAAATACAGCAATAATCATATTTTGATTGTGATATAGTGTCCATTTCTAGTTACTTACATATGTATCATATATACATTCACTAGAATATTTGTATTGAGATGAGTTTAACATTAACATGTATGTGTACAAGAGGCCGCCGTGGCGCAGGGGCACACAGGTGTGCAACGCGACTGTTGTGGTTACGATCTCCGCCACTCAAGAATTCGGTGGAAAGTGGGGAACGGAGATGTTAAGAAATTTGATTCCCTTTGCTATATGCGGGATACAGTGTGAATTTATTTAGTTATTTATTTAAGCTCTTTAATACCTATACTGTTTTCGCCAATTCTAAAAAACTCTGACGTGGTACAATTCTAAAAAAAAAATATAGTTAAATTTATTATTATAATCATTTATTTAGTTAACACTTCTTGAAGCATAAAATACTAGTACTATAAAAAAAATATGTGTGTCTAATTATTTCGTATTCGTTTCGTTTTAGTATATTATATCGTACCAATTTTAGGATTGTATGTCAACAGGAAATACAATTCATAAAATTTGACAAAATTTAGTTTGCGGACGTTTACACTCATATTGTATGAAATTAAGTACAATTATAAGTTTGTAAAGAGTTTTTTTAATAAAATATCTATAAATTTTCACTCTTTGGATTTATTCCTTTATTTGTATTGTAAGTTCTTACTTCGTGCCAAATTTATTTAGGGAAGTATCCTATAGATTTTGATTCCATGCAAAACGCAGAAAAATCTATGCATAAATGCTCGTACCTTTTGATTGCGTTAACTTAGGAGCTTAATTTTATCTGTACTCCATGGAACCGTAATTCTTAATATTTGATATTTATATCAGCCTAAAAGATGCTGGTAATCACAATAAAATATACACATTGGCCATTGATAATGAGAAAACAGATATATTTATCTATGCAGCTCCATAACTCATATTTGTATAATAACATATAAATACTCAATTATGCAAATTGCATTCAGCTTTTGAAATTATGAAATCTATGAGCCGTATTATATTTAATACTGTATGTAATTAAAATGAAACAGTGGCACTTTAATTATTAAAATGAGTTGGTAAATTACAACTCTCGGTTTCGCTTAAGCTAGTTTGTTAATGTTAATTTTTAATCAATCATTGATTCTGATGTTTTAAAGATGTGACATCTATTGAAATAAATAATAATAAAAATATTAATAGTTTTAAAATAGAATTACTTTTAAATTACAAAATACAATAAAAAAGATATTTTCTATTTAAACATTATTTTTACATCCATCCATACCTATATTATAAATTCGAAAGTAACTCTGTCTGTCTGTCTGTCTGTCTGTCTGTGCCGCAATCAGGGCCAAACCGCTAATTCAATTATAATAAAATACTCATACAGAGATACTTGAGGGTCTTCGGATGAACATAGGTTACTTTTTTTTCTCATATTTGTAATATTGTCGATATATACTAATATATTAAAATATTTTTCAATTTGACAGGCAAT
>DWQW01011078.1:0-11676 GCA_018249695.1 Heliconius erato demophoon
TAAATATTTTTACATAAAAGAATAATAGGTAGACTACCTACTACGTTGTTTATGATTTTTACCATTTAAGTATTCTGTTGTTTGTGTCGTTTCTTTAAGGAACGCAATTCAGTATATTAGATAAATAGTTCAGTAGTTTAAGCGGGCGAAGCCGCGAGTGGGTCGCTAGTATTTTGTAATATTGTTGAGTTCATTTTTTTTCTGTTTTTTTTTTAAATTTCACGTTACAATAAAAAAAAACTTTTCCCTATGAACCGCGAAATTTTCAAGACATCGCGTGTCAACTTTGTAATTCAACATCGTTTTATTTTGGTACAAAGCGAAGAAATGAAAAAATAAGCTGACTTTTTTGGTAACAAAAAACATTTGTGGTTGTGGATTTGATTCTCATTCTTTGGTATGGCCGATACCTGCCGCCGATGCCTGCCGATGGCACATACCATGGGGGCTTCGGCAACGATGAGGTGGCGCCCATATTAATGTTCGATTAATTTTAAATTCAAGATAAATATTGCCTACACATAATAAATATTAAAAAAAACTAAATTATTTCATTGTAAATATAACGTCAGTGTCCAGAACGGTAGTAAGTCAAAACACGCTACGGAGCTACAAATACCTACGTCAAGGAGGAAGATGGATGGAACAGAAGATAAATGAATTATTATTAGATGACATAGATAGAATAACATGGATCACGCGTTTAGACTTTTTTGCAACATAAACTGAAAAACAGGACCAATGCCAAACGATTGGTGAAGTGAAATCATCGTGACTTTGTATAAGAATACTGGTTAACAGATAGACTAAACTAGCTTTAAGAGTATTATATTGATAAGCTTGAACAGTAAATGTATGTTGAAATATAAGCGAGAAGAATGCAAGAGAAATACGAGAGGCTGTTGTCAGATCTGAATGAGGGTGCATGGATATGACCATGAAGTTTTTTATGTTTTAGTGCACTTGGAAGTGGCGTTTAATCGAGTTGTAAGAAGAGTTTAGAATTGTATTAGGCGCAATTAAACGGTGAATTGTAAAGTCTCATTATGGTGATCACTTTGCTCCTGTGCGAATAAGAGCTGGTATACACATTTAGTTTAACATTAAAATGGGTGATAAACAAGGTTGCACCATGTCAGCTTGACTGTTTAATTTATATTTCGATAGTTATCTCCAATCTCTATCTCATCCTATCTCTCTCTCTCTCTCTCTCTCTCTCTCTGTTGTACGTAGAAGATGTATCTTTCACCACCGATCAAGGAAATGAAAATATTTATTCCCCGAAGTAGAATCGAATGTACCGCCTCGTTTACAGTCCAATGCTATACCTTTCGTCGTAGCTATTTTATAATATAATATCAGTACTTGAACTTACGTTCCTAAACTTTTCTAATTATTAAACTATTTCAATGAAAAAGGAATTTGTCAAATAGCATAGACTTTCTAACTTCCTCTAATATTCAAATATTTAAAATTTATTACATTTTGTAATAAATTTTGTAATATGAGGCCAGTCGTGGCGCAGGGGCACAAAGTGTGCCTGTATCGACTGGTTGTTGGTTCGATCCCCACTCGAGGAGATGAAATATTTATTTACATTTATATTTCCATTTTGAGGCCAGTCGTGGCGCAGCGGCACGAGGTGTGACTGCAAAATCGACTGGTAGTGGGTTCGATCCCCACTCGAGGAGATGAAATATTTACTTAAATTTATATTTCCATTTCTTCGCTCTGGTGTCGAGGTTAAGCGCGGCGTTGAGTTCTGCCCCTCAACACGCAATGCCTCGAGAATTCGGCAAAAAGTAGGGAACGGAGTGTCTTAACACTAAGTTCCCTCTGCCTCCCCTGCTGTGTGCGGGGTACAGCGTGAAGCTGTTTTTTTTTTATTTATATTTCCATTTCTTCGCTCTGGTGTCGAGGCTAAGCGCGGCGTTAAATTCTGCCACTCAACACGCAATGCCTACAGAACTTGGCGGAAAAGTGGTAAATGGAGTGTCTTAACACTAGGTTCCCTCTGCCTACCCTGCTGTGTGCGGGATACAGCGTGAAGTTGATTTTTTATTACATTCTGTCGTGTCATAGCGGCACAGCGTGTGATTGTAAACGCGACGGTTGTGGATTCCATTCCACTCGGGGAAATTCGAGGAAATGGTTTTCATTGTCTTGCACTGTTAACAAAACAAAGTGCTTGGCTAAGTAATACGCATTGTCCTGAAAATTGGATATTATGTGAGAACGGAGTGTCCTAATTACCTAGATATAAATATAACAAACACTCTTATTTCTTTACCTCCAAAAGGTTGAAAAAATGGTGAGCGTACCCACATATGTAAATCTATAAGGAAAAGCTGGTTTTTCCTTATAAATATACACAACCTGGACCTAATGTTAAGACACTCGACACTTTCGTTTAGAGTGGCGGAACTCAACGCCGCGCTTTGTCTCGACTCTTGAGCGACAAAATAAAATATTTCTTTAATTCAGTCACACGTGGTGCCCCTGCGCCACGGCTGACCTCAAGTCAGTATGTTTGACTTACTGATACATTTTAATATTATCTTTATAAACATATATAGTAGCTTCGGTGTTGAAGAGAGTTAACCCACATATTACATCTTTCGAGATAGTCAAAGGGGGTATGAAGCGTCTGTAAACGTGACGATTGTGGGTTCGATTCCCACTTAAGACAATGAAATATTTAATATTTTTAATTCCTGGCTAATTGGTAACAAGACAAAGTGGTTCTTGCTCAACAACACACAATGTTTAATATTTTTTAAACTAACTTTAAATTTTTCAAGTCTAAAATAATTTGTTTAATAATAATTACGTCGTAGTAACTTTTTGATTACAAAAACTAGGATCACCTTATTTTTCCCGACCGCTAAGAAAGGATTAACACAACAATATGGATATTAAATTCAAGAGCTCAATACGAGGATTTCATAAAGGTGGTATCCACAAAAAAATGCACTAACTGTATAGTTAACCCATCTTAAGATAATTGTATTTAAGAAACTGTAAAGGGTGATAAATGAATTTATTATTATTATTTTATTTTAATTTCTCAGCTTACAACTGATATATAACAGCGGGCATACACCAAGTAATACGATACTATAAAAGAGACAAAACGCGGCGTTGATTTACGTTAATATACGGGTACAATAATAACGTATCGAAATTGGGCGAAAGGAAGCGGAAAGAGTGTGTTTTTATTCTTCACGCATTTTTATTTATTCTTTACCTGACTGCAGCTATGACCAAACGCAGAGTTATGGTTTTAACGCGTATGTATGTATGTATGAGAACATGTGTATTCAGATGTATTCAGTTTCTTTCTTCACTTGTAACTGTCAAACCAGTGAACTATTTTAATAAACTATACCTGTCGTTGGTTTTGTTTATGGGGATTTTTTGCATATTAAGATACACCGAGGGGAACCTGGTGGGACACTCCTTTCCCATTCAACGCCCGATTGTCGAACCATTGCGCTTTAAATGGCGGAACTAAACGCCACGCTTTGTTTTTTTACCAGAGCAAGAAAATCGGTCAGACGGCCTCATATATTTTATAACTTGTAAGTTAAAAAATATTAGAAATTTTACTTACAATCTAAATAGAGATAAAAGTGATGGATTGTTACATATAAATTAAGGCTTAGATAAGAGTAAGAATTATAATTGGCCTAGAAAAAGGCCTTATTTAATCAACTTTACCCGTGAACGCGACAGTTGACTGTTCAATCTATTCTCCCTTCTGGTATAGCGCGGCGTTAAGATCCATCTCTCATCACACATAATAGTATTAATCTCAAAAACTACTGGATTGTTTTTTTTTTGTTGTATGCTCCATTCATCAAGAGGCCAACGAAGCGCATGGACGCAAATGAAAGCGTGCGCCTGTAAACGCGATGGTTGTAGGTTCGTTTCCAATTCGGAGAAATGAAATATTTGATATTTTTATTTCGCTCTGGTGAAGAGAGAGTTGCGTTCCGCCAACCAACATGCAATACCTTAAGAGTAATGTGCGGTAGACTTTAAGATAATATAGATTATTCATCAGAATAGTACATAGGCTATCATTTATATAAACATTTTGTATAATTTAACTAAAATATAACAATAAGTTGAAGCGGGCGAAGCTGCGTGTAGGTCGCTGGTATGTAATAAATTTCAATATTCAATCTCCCACGGGAGCCGTACAGACCCTCATTCATAGTGGTCGCGTGTCGGATGCCGGTGGTCGCGGGGTCGATTAAATGACACCCAAAATGGGTAGTTTTATTATAATGTATTTAGGAAATTGTGTAATCCGAGTTTTGGCCCGCCACCGTGTTGTGGCTTCGATTCCCCTGAGTCACATTATTTAAATTTCTTCGTGATAGCAAAGAGATAAAACCCGGCATTGAGTTCCGCTCAACACGCAACGTCCAGAAATTTGAGTGAAAATTATGGACTAGCAAGGTAGAAAGAGGAAACCTAGTGCTTAGCACTTTTCTTCCTTGCTATACGTGGTGGAACATAATATTTGAATCCCACATTCTGTCGCGTCTACAGTCGCACGCTTTTGCGCTATGCACTGGACTCTATACAAGTTTTTTTTCGCATGTAGCAAGGTAGACAGAGAGAGCCCAGTCTTAAGACACTCCGCTCCCCACATTCCGCTAAATTCTGCAGGCATTGCGTATTGAGAGTAGCGGAACTCAACGCCACGCTTGGCTCGACACCAGAGCGAAGAAATAAAAAAAATATATTTCATTTCCTCCAGTGAGAATTAAATCCTCAACCTGTCGCGTTTACGGTCACACGCTTGTGCCCCTGCGCCACGACTGGGTTCCTCTATATGATTTATGCATGTATATTTTCCCTGGGAAGAGTTTAAAAGTTAAGTTACCCTTTTCAAGCCGAATGTTGTTAACAAATGATTAACGGTCGGTAAGACACGTGACTGCGCGTGCGCGTAGCGTTTGATACCATACAAAAGTATTATATAAAGCAAATTTTGAATGATCTATTGAGTAGATCGTAAGTTTTTTACTTTGCCCGTTCTGGTACAACAGCGCGTCAATAAATTCCACCATTCAACACTCAAAAGGGGAAAATTGGGGAACGAAGTGTCTTAAATTAAAATCAAGAGTGGGACTTAAGCACTAGGTTCTCACTGTTTACCTTGAAAAATACTGGAAATGACCACACTACTTCTTTATTTTATTGATAACAACTAAGTAACTGGGCTGACATCGACCCTTATATAGGTTTTTCATTGTTCAAACAATGATCATGTGTCAGTCGCGTGTCAGTCACGTGATGTCTTAATAAGGGATATCCTTTATCTTCACATTGTAGGAAACACGCGCAGTTCGCTGGAAGGCAACACGCGGCGTTAAAGTACGCCACGATTTTTTTTTAATTGTTCTCCCTGCTTACTCTTATTTATGCGGGATATTTGTTTTTATAATTTCTTCCAATAGTTTTTTATATAACATATGTCCAATATTTCATTACCTCGAGTGGGAATCGAACCCACAACCATCGAGCGTACAGTCACACACTATCCCAATGTAATTTTTTCTCTTTTATTTATAAAAACACGAAAATAATAAGTAAAAATAAATAAAAAACTCGGTACATGTAAACAAATTACATAATCTCTTAACATCCCTTCACCCCATCACTGTGAGGCTTAACATAATCTGACAGCCATGAGAAAAGGTCGTGGGGTAGATTCCCGGGTCAAATTGATGTGCTAATTGTTTTTTTTATCATATGCGATGCCAGTCGTGGCTCTGAGGCGGCTATAATTTTGAGTGCGATATCCACTCAAAATTTTTTTTTAGATTTCTCGGCTCAGGTAAGATTAAACGCAGCGTTGAGTCCCGCAACACAACACGAGATATCGATAAAACATTTTTTGTAGCATTACACTAATTTTCCGGTCGATTTTCGAAACATTGCATGTTGAGTGGTGGAACTCAACGCCGCGCTTGTAGCTTATCGCGCTATCTTTTTATCAGAGTGAGAAAATTGAAAATATTTTATTCGCTCGAGAATCGAGTCCACAACCGTCCCGCTTACGGTCAGACCCTTTGACACTGCTTCGCAACAACCTCACTCATCAAATTTAAAAAAACCCTGATTGTATGTGACGTCACAATTTCTTAAAGAACGGTGAATTCGCGCTTGCTTGAATAGCGGAACCCAACGCCACACTCTGTCTAGCTAAAACTGAAAATAATTGAAACATAATATATATCCCCGATTGTATATCGAACCCACAACCATCGCTCATCAAAACCAAAAGCCAAATACCAATTACTATTTGATTTCATAGAAACACGCCTATTTTGTATAGAATGATGAATGACACCACTTAGTAAATCGATTTTTTCTTTGTATCGCCGCACCCCTTGTGAATACCAAGCTTAGGGTGCATAGTACTGTTGTCAAAAAGAATTTAATATTCTTCTTTTTAAATATTATAATTCTCGTGCATGTTTTCAAATGAAATACGATGTAGATAGAACGAAAAGTTTTGTTGTCCGTCTGTTAAGACAATTTATCTTGATATTGCGCAAAGGTATAAACTGAAATTAATATCAAATACTCAAATGTGTGAGGCCGGTCAAACACGAACACGAGGTTCCCTCTGCCTACACTGCTGTGTGCGGGATACAGCGTTAAGCTGATTTTTCATTTACTCAAATGTACGGTCCCTTTATCCATTGCAGTTCATTTTATACAAAATGAGTGCATACGCCTAATTTAAGTTGCATGAAATTTGGCAAGAAATGAATAGATAGAAATAAAGGAAAATATCCGAAAACGGAAATTTATATTTACATTACAGGTAAAAATTATTGCAAACTTAATTATAGTTTAATTCTTAAAATGGTGGTGCATAGTACTGTACTGTATTTCTCTTTCAACTACATTCCTGAAATTAGTACGAAAGCCTAGGTGTGAGATTAGGACTCGCACTTGACCATTTTTTTCTAATAAGTATGATTAATATAATCTTTTTTTTTATTTGATTTAAGCCACAATCATAATTTCATGAGAATCCTTTGTTATACAAATAAATAATTTAAAAAGGTTACTTAAATATTAAAAAAAAGTTTTTTTCTGTTTAGTCTGTCACCAGTACATATTAAGGTCAGGACAAGTTGTTATTTTTTTACATAATTCGATTTTTAATAATATTATTATTTTGTTTGTTATGAAAAATATTTGTATAAACTGTAAAGGCCATAGTTGTAGGTTCGATTCGCGTCCAAAGAAATAATTATATTTAAATTGTCTTGGTCTAGTACAATGGACATACATAACAAAATGATGTCGAACTTAGCACTTCCTTTTTTTTGAAATCGGTTAGAAATGCATAATTTTTCTTTCTTTTAAATTATGTATTTTTTTAAATACGTAAATTATGTATTTTTAAACATGTAAAGTTTCACGGTGTATCCCGCATCTAACAGGTTAGGTTCTGTTCTCCACTTTCGCCGCATTATTCTTTTAGATTCACACTGTATCCCGCAGGTAACAGGGTAGGCAGACCGAACCTGGAAATTTGGAGGAAAGTGTGGAACGGAAATGGCTTAATGGGAATTGGAGTGTCTTAATATTAGGTTCCCAGATCATCCGGAATAAGGGTGAAACTTAAAAAAATCTCCGCTTTAGTAAACAAAGCGTGACGTTGAGTTCTCTTTATTGGGAATTGAATCCACAACCATTGCGGTTACATTAACTGTTCATTAAACGTTTTTAAAGTCGGTTAACTTAAGCGCAGGTTGTTAACCTAAAAAATCTTGACTGATTGATTTCTTAGGGTAGTTTGAAGGGTGCGACCCTTCTATATGAATTGGGTGTATAAAAAATGTATGGCTGTTAGAATATGTTTTAATTGGCAGAGATTTGAATTTTTATTTTTTGTGTTAAAAACAGCAGCTTTACGCTGTATCCCGCTAACAGTTGGGTAGGCATAGGGAACCTAGTGTTAAGTCACTGTGTCCTGCATTTTTTGCCTAAATTTCGACGTACCGCAAAACAAGTTAACACTCCGTTCCCGAGGCACCGCCAAATTTTTGAGACATTACGTGTTGAGTGGCGGAATTGAACGCCGCGCTTTATATTTGTACAGAACAAGGAAGTTAAAATAGTTCATACGTGAAGGGTGGATTGAAACCACAATCATAGAGTTATCGGCCAGTTATTGTCTCACTAAGAAACTATAGCTTCTTACGAACAGCTGTTTTATCGACTTTTTTTAATAAAAATGTGGTGTGTGGTTTCGATTCCCAATCGGAGGAATTAATTATTATTTATTAATATTTTCATTTTTTTCGCTCTGGTATCAAGACAAAACACGGCGTTGAACTTCGCCAATCAACACGCAATACCTCAAAAATTTGGCGGAAAGTGAGGTTTCCTCGGCCTGCTATACGCGGGATACAGCGTGAGGCTAAAAAAACTATGTATAAAAAAATCTATATGTCTATCCATCATCCCCTATACAAATACCAGCTAAACCCGAAAATCCAATAAAAAGCTAAATAATAAACCACTTTGTACACACCCCTGTACAAGGATGACTTGGGGTTCAAATATTTAGGGAATTTAAATAGTTTTCTTTATTCTATTATACTAGAAACCCACACGCGGCTTCGCCCGTCTAAACTTACTTATTATGATACCCAAATTATGTAAAAAGTGTACATAAATTATAGCCTATGTATTATCTTGATAATAAGTTGTAATACCGTAAAGTTAAAAATGCAACAAACATTTATCCTCACAAACATTTTTTTATTTTTGCAAAAAAAAATATCGCTTTGTGCCTCTTATATGAACCCCTTAGGAAATTGGGAACAACTTTTAGTTTCAATTAATTCCATTTGATGTCGTTAATAAATAAATATTGTGTCATAGCTACTATATTTACGTAGCGAGGCAAAGCACGGCGTTGTGTTTCGCCACTCTACACGGAATGCCTACAAAGTTCGGCGGAAAGTGAGGAACGAAAGGGTCTCAATGAGTACGGAGCGTCTTAGCACAAAGTTTCCAGGTTTCCTCTGCCCACCCTGGTTATGTGGAGAATCCGGGGCTAAAATATAATTCTTTTTTGTGTTCACTCTTTTTCCCCTGGAAGAGGGAACTTGGGACCTTAGTGTTAAGACATCATCGCCATCGCCGCAACACTCAATTTTCGAGACATTACGTGTTAAATGGTGGAACTCAATGCAACACTTTTTATTATTACAATACAACAACATACGTGACAATAGCGAAAAAATGAAGATAATTCTTTCCTTCGAGACGGAATTGAATCCACAATAGTCTTATTTACAGCACCACACCCGAGTCCCTGCGCTGCGATGGCCTCGGACTCCTAAAATAGCTTATATAAGGTATTTTCACATTTTCTCCACTTTTATTACAAGATTAAAGAATACTTTTATGTATTTCTACTATCTGCTAGCACTTTCTTCACAGGCTGTTTCTTTTTTTCTTTGTTTACAATCCTATTGTATAAATATGTTATTTATCTTTTACAGATGAAGCTCTGCGCTATAGAGAGAGGTTGAAGAATGGAAGCCGGCTGGGTGGTGCTCGCCGCCGCCTTTGTGGCGGCCTTCGCTCAGAATAATAGAAGTAAGTATTATTTACTACTAGCCACCCACGTGCGACTTCCGTCAGCCGGTCAGTAGTTTTCGCGTGAAAATGAATGAAAACATTTAAAATATTAGCAAGATCAAATTCTACAAAATATTTACATAAATTGTAGCCTATTTATTACTATAAAGTTGCATATAAGCCGTTCAGTAGTGTTCGCATGAAAATGGAATAAACATTTATCTTTACAAACCTTGACATTTATAATATTAGTAGTATTTAAATAGAAATGAAAAAACATCGAAATAGATTAAATATTTACTTCTGTACTAATATTATAAAGCTGAACATTTCAATTACTTGAAGACCCTAGTCTTAGGAATTAATAGTTTGTTTTTAGGATTCCGCATCTTTGGGGGAAGGGAAAAAAGAGAGAACCCTTATAAGATCACTTTGCTGTCCGCCCGTCTGTTTGTCTGTCAAGAGAAATTATCTCAGGAGCGGTTGGATATATCGAGTTGCAATCCAAATCATATATTCAAATCTACGGCTTTATTTGTTCCTGAAAAAATTGTACTTCTAGATTTACTTAAGAAAAAGATATGCTCGTTTATAGAAAAAACGAAAGAATAAAAATATATGAATTTTAAGCATCTACAGATCATTTTGTGTTGGATACTCTATTATTCGATGTGGCCCATTGTACCGGCGGTCATAAGGCTTCGGGGTCTTTTTATTTTTTAGTTTCATATTGCTCTGCGCTATAGAGAGAACCTGGAAACCTAGTGTTAACACACTCTATTTCCATTACTACACTTCCGTTCGCCATTTTCCGCCAAATTCTGGAGCCAAAGCATGTTGCGTGACGGAACTCAACGCCGTGCATTGCGTCAGGATAAGAAAATATTAAATATTTCATTCCCAGAGTGGGATCCGACCTCACAACCAGCGCCTTTACAGTCGCACACTTGTGCCTCTGCGCCACGTCTCAGATATTAAAGATATTATTTTCTTTACTTATTTTCTTCTTTTATTATTTTCTTTACTTTAAATTTTTCGAGCCATTGCGTATTGTGTGGTGGAACCAGAGCGAAGAAATGAAAATTTTAAGAAATAATAATTGATTCCCTCGAGTGGGGATCTAAACCACAACCTACATACGCGTTCCTATCACCCCCTTTTGCCCCTGCGACACTGCGATCTGGGTTTTAATTTAAATCGTTTTTATTGCGATTTTTATTGCTTTATCGATTATTCTTCAGATCTCAAAATTAAATCGTGCCCTCATTCGTTATAATCACATATAACAACAAAATCACTACGAGATAATCAAAATATTGTAAATAACCAAAATAGCGGCTTCCGTTAATCTATAAATACAGGAAATGACTACCGGAAGTCCCAATTGTGATATATTTTGTATAGTTTGAAATATAATATAAGTAAGACGCCGTCGAGTCGCAGTGGTATAACGTCTGTTAACGCGGTGGTTGTATGTTCGATTCCCACTCTGAGGAAGATAGTATTACGTATTTAAAAGTTTTTAAATTTAATCATTCGCGGAACACAACGCCACAGCTACTTTATTTAATTAAACTAGGAAAAAACTTATAAATGTCCAGCGTGTGTGTGGCCCGGTGGGACAAGCGTGTGACTGTAAACGCAGCAGGTTGTTGGCTCGATTCCCACTCGAGAAAATTAAATATTTTAATTTTCCTCGCTATGGTATCAAGGCACAGCGCGGTGTTGAGATCCGCTACTCAACACACAATGAATCTGGAATTCAGCGGAAAGTAGGGGACGGAAGTATCTAAATGGGAACCGAGTGTCTTACACTAAGTTCCTATGATCCCTTTGCCTACTGTGCTATGGAATATAGCGTAAAGCTAAAAAAGAAGAATTTGGTTGGTTGAACGCGCTGTTCAGCAAAAATACAGGTGGGTCATAATCAGAAAAAGTGTACATTTTGAGTCTTTTCTTGTCCCGCTACTTTGAATACGTTTTAAAAATACAATTTTATAGATAAGTCAAATATTTTGCCATTTTAGATATATTTATTTATTA
>DWQW01011079.1:0-11676 GCA_018249695.1 Heliconius erato demophoon
AACTCTGGGAGGTGGCGAGGTGTCCTTAATTTGTTTTGACGTCACACCCAACCGCTTTGAACGGCGGTTGACGCGATTCGCGTTCCTGCAGGGATTCCGCGCCTCTAATGCCTCGCCCGCTACCAGTCTTAAAACCACCACAAACTTATTTATTCTCATGAAAATTTGCTACGAAATAGCTACTGTCACATTTTTGGGTTAGGATTTTGATAGTTTATGTAACGGTTAGTGCTGTTTGAATAGTAGTTTATTTTCGCCTTATATTGAATTATCAACATTTTGCAATGAATTGCTTTAATTGGTAAGCTTTGAAATGTTTTCTGTGTTTTTTTTTGTGTAATAAGTAATGTATCTTAAATCATTCAATAATGTATCTTAAATCATTCATAGAGGCCAGTCGTGGCGCAAGGGCATAAATTGTGACTGGTTGTAGGTTCGATCCCCACTCGAGGAGATGATTCCATTCCATTTCTTCGCTCTGGTGTCGAGACAAAGCGCGGCGTTGAGTTCTGCCACTCAACACGCAATGCCTCCAGAATTCGGCAGAAAGTGAGGAATGGAGTGGCTTAACACTAGGTTCTCCCTCTGCCTACCCTACTGTGTGCGGGATACAGCGTGAAGCTGATTTATTTATTTATTTTATCTTAAACCGTTGTTATAGGTATAAAAGTAGAGTAGAGGAAGCGTAATACAACTTTGCATTGATTGATTGATATCTGAAATGTATTTTTCAGTATCTCTAAACTCCGGTATTGGCTCATCTGATGCGGAGGAAACTAGTTTTAGATATAACGAAGTAGTTTTTTCTATTAAATCTAATTCAATGCAGTTTGTAGTGGATTTTAATAGTTTTGTTTATTGTAATTTATGAACCTATGTTTTAAATATACGTGTTTAATGTTTATATAGTTCAGCAACTTACTAAATATAACTGTACAATTAATGTAAATGATCACTGGTTTTTTTTTATTTTCTTTATTTCATTAGTGATTTATTTAGTGTCCAATACAACTGCAACTGCAACTGAAAGGTGTTAAATAAATTATATAAAGTGATTCACTTTGTTTCACAGTAGAGATGCATAAAATATTCCTAATAGTATCTTTTGTACTATTTTTACCAAATCACGATAAAAAATTCTTTCTTCTTTAACAAAATGTTCCACAAATTACTCAATCTCTCTAGATACTAGGTGGGAAAAAATATTAAATATTATCTAAAAATGTTATCCTAATAGTTATAGGGCTTTAGGATCTTATTTCTGTTTAATATATTATTACCCATAGCCTAATTATGTACGATAAATATTATTATTTTTTGATTATTTCATTTCTACAAATTTTCACTTTTTCACTCAAAATCGCATACTCGATGACAATATTCAACTATGAAGTGACATTGTTCAAACGCCGGTACCTATTAAAAGTACCTTATTATTTTTAAATTATTAATTATTTATTGCATATATGAAACGCTTTGAAAACCAATAAATATGTATATATTATAAAAAATTCAATCATTAAAAAAGTGTCAAATATTTTTCGAAATTATAAACGAAATGTACCTATCGCTCGGTCATGATTTCATTGAATTAATTATGTATTGAGTACATTAATCTCCTTCGACCAAACTAGAAGTGTCGATTGTAAGAGTAATTATGATGTGGTAAATAGTAAATTAGTAATACAATATAATTTGCACCGTAGAGACTAATTTTTGTAAAAAAATCTATAAAAAATAAATAGCTGTTTCTTTTGAAAAGTGCAGAACGAAGTGTCTTGTCATTTGGTTTTCTCCGCCTATCACTATATGTGGAACACAGTGAAAAGTTGAAAATAATATTTAATACTTCAATATATCCGTAGATTGTAATGTTGATTGCAAAGATAATATTGATTAAATAATAAAATGTGTATTCGCATATAACAGTTATATAAAATAGTCCGATTTTTGCAGGTTTGAAGTATCTCCACTCAGCTCGCATTCTCCATCGAGACATCAAGCCGGGCAATCTGTTGGTGAACAGTAATTGCGTGCTCAAGATATGCGACTTCGGTCTAGCCAGGGTCGAGGAACCAGACGCCACGAAAAACATGACGCAGGAGGTCGTTACACAGTATTACAGGTTAGTGCTTTGAGTTTGTTTATTTTTTAAATTTGTATTTTAACAGTTTAAATATCGCTAAATATCGCGCCTTTAACGATTTCTAATAAAATATTTGATGATTTTGAACGCAAATAATACTTTAGGTGTATACATACCTGATGTATTATTTGCGGCGTACTCGCGGCTCTACGGCGTAAAGCGATATTAAAGCATTTGGCGTTCCTTATCATTGTTATTTCGTTATTTAAGGCTAATTACGACTTACAAAGTAATGTTATATAGCCTATAGCACTTCTGAAAAATGCAGTTTCCATACAAAATAAAAAGAAAGTAAATCGGATCAGTATATCCGGAGATCTTAACGTTTCAACAAACAAACAAACACACAAACAAACTCTTTCTGTTTATTATATTATATCTAATATATCTAAATATACAGTTGCCATAATGTTAATTCATGTGAAACGGAAATATTAGGAACTTTAAAAAACTCAAGCAAAATTAAACATTTATCTTTGAAGATTTTATTTTTTAATTATAAAATGTGCTATTCTTATTTTGGTAATCTATTATCATTTCAATAAAAAACTAAGGCGTGTAACATAAACATTTTGTTATTTTACTTGTTCTGAAGCTCCACTTAATTCAATTTGCTGCCTCTCCCTGTATAGCAGTTTGTTTTTCTTGCGTGCTCCGTAAACTTACTGTGTTAGTATTGTGGATAAGGATAACCAATCGTTAAATTTGTTTTCCCATCTATCTATATTCTATAAAAATCTATACATATAAAACTGTTCCTTCTTTGTATATCGGGTTACTAATTAAAAAATAATAATTCTACATTGGCAATTATGGAAGCACGCAAAAAGGATTTTTTTTTTCAAATTATTGCGAGAAAAAAGAGTATAATACTAACACAAAGCAAGTCAACTACTAAACGTTAGATATATGAATATATGTATGTTTTATGATCACTTTATTTCTACATTTTGCATGCATATTGAAAAATATAAATCACGCTTTGCCACGATTCTTGAACGATTGTGTTGAAAATTATAATCATTTAAAACATATTGAAACTCATGTATTTTTTAAAACTATAAACTTTTAACTAAGTATCGCCTATAATGTGTCCCAGTTATGGATTTATTTACTGTTTCGTTATTAAGCTAACAATCTATTGAGCCAAATAAAGCTCAGAGCAGGCAATATTTTTTAAAATTTACGACAAATTGGACAACAAAAAGAGCGACATATTAACATATTGGAAGATTTTGTAAAGACGAAAAGTTTTTAACGTGATCATTATTTTATTTATTTCATATGAGTCCGTCGTGGCTCAGGGGCACAAGCGTGCGACTGTAAACGCGACGGATGTGGTTCTATTCCCACTCGGGGGAATAATAATAAAGCATTAATGTACTATACTGTATTTATATATACATACACTCACCAGAAATGCATCATCTGCTTTTATGAAGCTGTATAAACATAAAGCCGGTCCCCTCGCCGCACAGCGCGATTGAATAGATGCAATTAGATCTTATTAGTTAACGGTATCGTTTTTCCTGAAACTTTAAACCACATCTAATATAATGTTACTGGATATTTCACGGGGCACTATAGATTTTATTGCTATAGCTGTTGTACTCGAATTAAATTGGTATCGCAAAGGCCAAGGCAAAATAATGTTTGTAAGGCGGTATTTATCACTAGTATGGAAAGATTTCCCTGTACAAGATTTTCCTGTTGGGTTAAAATAAAAGTATAATAGACTATATATATTTAGAATATTTAAAAGCATAAATGGTTTTTTAAAGATAACGTATTAACGTAAGTTTTTTTAAGATAACGTATAAATATATGAATGGAGCGGGATTTGAACCCGCGCCTCATTGAATCGTTGTGACCACTAACCCATAGATAGGTTCTCATCAAGCTCCGTCGGAACTTATACGCTTTTTACAACTTATTTATGTTGTTAGCTCTGTTAGGAGATTTTTACAAATTTCCGCTACTCTAAGATTAGATTAGAAGAATTACTTACAAATAGGATTTGGTTCGCTACGCTAAAATGTTTATACGTTTTCTAGAAAAGTATTTTTCTTTCCATAATGTGAAATAACTCTTAAAATAAATATAAAACTATTCTTAATAGGATCAGTTATTAAAGTTTAGGCGAAAATATGATATACTGGTATATCTATTCGGACGATTGTAAAAAACACAACCATATAAATTTAGATTTTAAAATATAAAAAAAATATACATTTTATTTTAACGATATTTTACTACATTTCTATAAACTTTATCTCGTCATCTCGCCTACAAATCGAGTTAGTTTAATTTTGAAGTAGGTAATCGTGAAGTGAGCGCGCGGAATGAATGAATGACCTTTGCTCCGTTGACCGCGGTTTTGAAAGTGGGCCACGGCTGGCTCATCTTGCTTTACGCGGTTACCGCATAATATATCGCAAGTCGTGATTTCTATCTAACAGCTAAGTTATTTTATACGTTAAACGTGATTCCTACTGAAACCTAGACGCCTATAAACCGTTGCTAGGTCTTAAACTTGATTTTAAATTTGATTGAATACGCGATGGCGAGTCACGAGCTACGATGGAATAGTTGTGATTTATTTGTATTTGTAAATAAAATTCTCAAGTTTATACTAAGACAGATGAGCGCAGCGCGACGGTTGCGTCTGTTAGCGCGAGGGCTGTGGGTTTGATTCCACTTGGCGAAATGTATTATTTTTATTTTTGGGCTATTGTAATAAGACTAAACGTGGTATTATGTGCCGCCACTCATCTTAAAACTGGGATCCCTCTGCCCTGCCCTACTATGGAAAATATAGTGTGAAACTAAAAAAAAACGGATGAACAAACATTATGCGTAAAATGCTCAGAGAATTCGGTTAAAAGTATATGTAATGTAACTTTTTCTTAGTAATGTCCTTGTTAATTTCGTAAGTGCCAACTATAAATTATGTTTAACTATAAAAATAATTTAAAAATTCAATGCAATCAAAATTAATTTAAAAATATTTTTTATTATTCATTAATTAATTTGTCCACACAAATCCATTTATAGTTGGTTAACAATTAAAATTTAAATTAAACAAATTACATCGATTATACTTATACTTACTAAGTGTCGTCATGATATTATTTTGGATAGATGAAAGAAGCCGTTCATGTCAGAAACATTATTTTCCTATAAAGATATAGTTGTCGCAGGTGTGGCCATAAAAAGTATAAAAAGAGTGAAAAAATATGTTTTCTGCATTATTTTTTTAGTTATTAAGCGATGAAATTAAAAGAATCACTTACTTTCAAGAAATCAATGAAATATTTTGTTGTCTTCACGCTGTATCCCGCACACAGTAATGTAGACAGCGGCAACCTAGTTGTTAAGACGGTCCGTTCCCCATATTCCGCTGAATTCTGTAGGCATTGCATGTAGAGTGGCAGAACTCAATGTATTGCTTTGGGTCTATAGCCATGAGCGTAGAACTGAAGATATTAAATATGTCATTCCCGAGGGAATCACTGGTGGGAGAGAGTGGGAATCAGACCCACAACCTTTCGCGTTCATAGTCACACGCTTGTGACGAAAGTATTTTATATCATAATTTTTAGAATTTGCTTGATTGGTTTATCGGTACCAACAACAGTTTTGTATAAAAATACACATTATAATTGTTTTAATGCCTACGTACTTTTATAGTATTATGTTTAACGTAGGCGAAAATTTTAAAGATTATATTAAATTTTCTATCTTTTATAAGATTATTGATATAAATATTTACCCATTTCCCATTCTAGAATATATTTAGATTCTTTAATTTCTATACACATGTATTAAATAAAGAACTTTTATCAATTTCTTCTTAAATTTCAGAGCACCGGAAATCCTGATGGGCGCTAACCACTACACCGCAGCGGTCGATGTGTGGTCGGTTGGTTGTATATTCGGCGAGCTGCTCGGTCGTCGTATTCTGTTCCAAGCACAGAGTCCTGTACAGCAGGTATTATTGTTTGTATTGCCTACATCAAATAAATTATATATTCTATATTGTGATATGGAAAGCTAAAATAATTTATCTATAAATATTTCGGCAGTCGTGGCGCAGGAGCGTGTGAATAGTAGAGAAGTAAACGTGACAGGTTGTGCCAGCCGCGCTCACTACCAGCTCACTGTCTATCCTGCTATGTGTAGGATATTAACTAGCTAACGAAAAATATTAGAATATTGACCAATTTTCGTACAAAAACTTTGAATGTAGAATTGAGAACACAGCAAATTTAGTAATTTAAATAGTAAATTGGTAATAATATATTCTTTATAAGGTGTTATAAGTTATTTTATGGTGTGTCCTGTATATGTACAGGACGATTTATGTATTTATTAAGTTAATAAAAAAATATTAATAAAAAGTCTAAAAAATATAAAAAACAATAAAATTTACTGACATTTTTTACCTAGTATACATACTCGTACATATTTATTTACTATTCAATAAAATGGCATGTACGAGGCTTAAATTACACGCGTGGGAATGTTATCTATGTTTAAAATGGATACGTTTCCCCTGAGTGGTGTGTGGCTTTGGGTTCCGCCACCAATATATATTACATTTTAATACTTGATAAAATTACGCAACATTCGATATTAAATATTAAACAAAAAACTATAATAATTATTTAATGTAACATACAAGTATAAGTTTCTTATTCAATCTACATATAGGTATGTAGTATTAGAAATTGTTATTCTAAAATTTTAAATTAGAAAATCATTGAAATTCCATATTAAACATTTTCCGAAACGAAATTAGAACCAGCTTCTCTTGGAATTCGTTCAAAAGGCCAATTCAGCTTTCTTATACGCATAAAATATTAATACACGGTTTTTTTACGACTGTTCTAATTATTTCAGCATTTCTGTAATAGGAACTTGTAGATGCGCGTTGATTTGAAACCCGTTAAGTTCAATATTCTGTATCGAATGAAAGCATTTCCTCATCTCAATACGTGCAGTATGGTCGAGGAGTCGTGGAGTTTTGCGTATTGTTCACTCGGAATGAAAAAAGTTAAGAAAACCTTAAAATCAATACTGCGCAGCCATATCAGTGTCTTATTTTACTATATTGAGGCCGTTGTAGCCCAGTGGATCAAGGGCGTGACTGAAACGCGACGGTTGTGAGTTCAATCCCGAGGACGGTTGTGAGTTCAATTCTTCGCTCTGGCACCAAAGCAAAAGTCCGGCGTTGGCCACTTAACAGTCATTGCCTCGAAAAATTCGGCGGGAAGTGGGGAACGGAATGTCTTATGACTATGTTCCCTATGCCTACCCGCTGTGTGCGGGATACAGCGTGAAGCTGATTTATTTACTATATTTTTTCTTCATAAATTCCAGCTGGAACTAATAACTGAGCTCCTCGGAACACCGTCCCTAGAGGACATGAGATACGCGTGCGCCGGCGCCCGCGCCCACATGCTGCGACGCGCGCCCCGCCCGCCGGCACTCGCCGCGCTCTACACGCTGTCTGTGCAGGCTACACACGAAGCTGTGCATTTGTTGGCACAGGTGAGTTGCTAAATAATACTATAAGTTAATCTGTGTCGTCTTAGGATTGCTGAGACCCTTGGGTATATGTGAATTTGGGGTTATATAATGATGATTCAAGGCCCTCTTTAGTTCTGTAGGCCTGGACGTGTCTGAGGTCTAAGTAAAGTATGGCGCTAATACATTGTACTTATGTATAAAATGTATGCTATTTCTCTTTTCAGCATGATTATGTAGAAGGGTAGAACTTAGTGTTCAGGCATCGTTTTTCACTTTTGATAGTTTTGAGATGCTGTGTGATGAGTGGCTGAATGCGAGGCATTGATTTGTCTTCATTGGGAAAACTAAATATAATTACTAAATAACATTACTTACAATGGAAATCGAATCGAGTGTTTCCGTATCTGAATCTGATCTTATGATAGAAAGCCCGATTACACTACCTCACATACGATGGTTCAGAATGAAAGAAAATTGTAGATTGGAATGTCTCTACTCTGGTTACATAAACAAAAGAAAAATGCGTGAAGACTTCTATTTTGTCTGCACTTCTATTTTTCTAGCTACCTTTATACCTTACTTTGAATAATACATGTATTCTTTTTTGTATTTTGTACACAGTACATATTTCCTTTTTTGTATTTATTTACATCTAAAAATAACATCCAATATTTACGCAAATGACAAGCAGTCATTTTCAAGAACGCGTCAGAAACACAGGTATTTCACATTTGTTCCACATTTTTATTGAACTTGTTTTTCTGACTGTGTAGGCCATGTTTCCTGATATGGAAATTGTTTATAAGATATCTTAATTTTACAAATATTATTTTATAGTTAAAGTAGTATTTGAAGTAATATTTTTTTAGACTTTACTACCTCACCTTACTTTGTACTGGGCGTATCGAAACCTATTTTTATATATTTTTTTTGCGATCGATTTTTGTATAGCTACACCTAAATTATAAGCACGTTTTACCATTAAAAACTTTAAGTATGTACTTATTTCATTAAAAATAGCCACAAATTTTAATATAGTTTATTTACGAATATTTTTGAAAAGAAATTAGCTAAGAATACACCAAAACTCCACGTAAAATATTAAATATATTGAAGTTTTTTCTTAAAATACATTTTTGTATACATTAAATCATTAATCTTGTCTAGACTACTTGTTTGTTATTTAGTTAAGTATTTAATATGATATTCATCTTCTTAAAATAATTTATCATTAATGAGTAAGCACAAGGAAATTGAAATTTGACCGTTTCGGAGAACTGCCAGACACCTTAATTTGCAAACCAGCTAACTCCATCGTGTGAATTTTATAAGAGACGCCGAAAATGTTATGCCATTTTTGCAGAAGACTTATTAACTATATATTTAAGAAAATTGATAATTGTCTAGTGGTCAGAGCGCCTGGTAGGTTTCCAGGAAATGCGAGTTCAAATCCCCCTACGTTCAAATTTTTATACGTTTATTAAAAAAGTAATATTTATCATATTATCTTCCTCATGGGGGAATCGAACCTACAACTATCACTTCATTTTTAACTATAGTTGCAGCGAAGTCACAACGGATGGATATTAATTCGTATACTATAAATAGTCGTTACTCCTAAGCGTACAAATTTACCCGTTGTGTAGAGCGAAAAGCACACATCCATCTCAATTTGTCTTGAACTTCCTGACTCTCATTTATAAAAGCTTGGCTTAATATTTTACTTGTAACTCTTTAGATTTATATTATCGTTTTTTAAATTTTACGCTGTATTCCGCACATAGCAGAGTAGGCAGAGGGAACCTAGTGTTAAGGCATTCCGTACCCATTACAGAACTTCTGGTCTCCAATTTGCGCCGAATTTTGGAGGCATTGCCTATTGAGTGACTACTCAACGCCGCCCTTTGCCTCTTTACCAAAGCAAGGAAATGAAAATATTAAATATTTCCTTTCCTCGAGTCGAAATCGAACCACAACCTATCGCGTTTGCAGTCGCACGTTTGTGTTTAGTTGTATTTGTGTTAATTTACGTTTTCGTATGTTTTTATTTCAATAATACTTACATATCACTCTACTTGTGACATAAAAATTATAAATTTTATCCTTGATTTTGTATAATATTACGAGAAATTACTTTTTTTTAGAAACAGTATAAAAAATTAAACGCAGCAGAATTTGTTCTGATATCAATAATTTCGACGGTTGTATCTTAAACAATAAATCTTAATTGTTATTGTAAAGGGAAGTCATTTACTTGACTTGCTTACTTTTTAATTTATCGATTTATTTATTATCAAATCTAATAAATTTACAATAAAACATTACAGATGCTAGTGTTTGATCCGGCCAAGCGTATTTCCGTAGTCGATGCGCTAGCGCATCCCTATCTCGAAGAGGGCCGACTACGCTACCATTCGTGTATGTGCAAGTGTTGCTACAGCGCCCCGCCCGCAGCACGTCACTACTCACCCGACTTGGAACCCGTTGCCCCCCACGCCTTCCACGACGGATGGGAACGGAAGTTGACTTCTGTGCATCAGGTTAAAGGTAATATATAGGCTTTTTTCAATTGTGTTTTACTTATATTTATTTAAATATTTCTATAATTATATTTTACTACTAAAAATATTATAAATGTGAAAATTTCTGAGGCTGGATGTTTGTTCCATTGTTATCACGCAAAAACTACTAAATACCTACATTTAAATGAATCTTTACAGTAATATAGTTCACACGTCGGAATAACATATAGGCTACAATTTATATAAACATTTTGTTTAATATGACAGTAAGCTTTAGCGGGCAAAGCCGCGTGTGGATCGCTAGAAAATATTAAATTTGATAAACCAAAATAATTAATAGGGGATTACTTCTATTGTAAACCTTTTTCATATTTTTGTGCATTGCAAAAACACATATATATGATTAAACTGAAATTAAATATATTTTTGTGTAAGATAATTTACATGAAGTATTTTAATTAATGAATGTGTATCTTTGATCTCGTAATCGGAGTTGTTAAACATAGTTCAAAACAAAACAAATTAAAAAATCCGAAATGATAATCCGAAAGTGCTTGTTAAAGCTCATTTGAATTACAAAGCGTTGTGTACAAATGTTGAGTTTAAATATTGAATCGTAAATACGTTAATAATGTTGGGATTTAAATATTTCATTTGAGTAAAATGATATGGGCGCACTATTACTATTTTAGTATGATTGATAGAGGCGCTTTGTTTGTAATATCTAATTTTAGTGGGGAAATTTATTTATTTTCATACATAGACAAAGTGCGCCTCTTGAAAATTTATGGACTCAAAAATTACATGGACAGTGAGGAAGGGATTTTTTAACACTAAGTTCCCTCTGCCTAATATGCAATGTATGAAAAATCGTTAAGCTGTTACTTTTCTTTTTACGATAAATATACCGAGATATTTGCTTGAAAAAAAAAAGACTTGGATTTTGGCAATGTAGTTTCTATTAATCTCTTACATCTATGCCGACGTAAAGTTGCTACTATAGATCATGTAATTCTCCCATAGACTCTTAAGTAGCTTGTTACTAATGTTTACGTATTTTCTCTAATCTAATAATGAAGAAACAGTATTTAATTTCTGCGTTTAGTTTCAAATTTTCATTACAAAGATAACGTGTCATAAAGTCTTGTTTACTTTTAAAAAAATAACGATATGATATATAGATAGCTTCATGTTATACCATTGTTAATTTAAATAAAGTATAAAGGGTTGAATAAAAATTGAGATATAGGCTTAATAGCGGTTTTTGTACGAAATAAAAATAAAATTTTAAGAACATGTTTCCTACCAAAGCACTTTACACTTAAGTGATTCATTATTATATTATCCTTCTATAACATCTTAAATCCCACAATATTATATATATATATATATATATATATATATATATATATATATATATATATATATATATTAATGTAAAAATATATATATACATACATAGATATTTGTTCCACT
>DWQW01011080.1:0-11676 GCA_018249695.1 Heliconius erato demophoon
ACTACTTGACGGATTTTAACGAAACTTGGTACAGTTATTCTTCATACTCCTGGGCAGGTCATAGTATACTTTTCATCACGCTACAATCAGTAGGAGCAGAGCAGTGAAAGGAAATGTTGGGAAAACGGGAGAAGTTACTTGATTTTTTAGGCTTCCATCGCGGGTGCAGCCTTAATGGTTAAAGCTACAGCGAAACCATGTATAACGGAAATATTCACATAACAAATATCCCAAGACAGCATATGTCTATCTTTTATATTTGACTCACAAAATCATATTAGAAGTAATTATAGCTGTCAATCATTCTGCTTATTAAATCAATAATCATGTGTTTTTAGCGAGCGAAGCCGTGGGCGGGCCGCTAGCTGAGAATAAAACTAAAATATAGACAACTAAGATACTAAGCTCAAACATCTATAGACTCATATCCATACAAGTTCATACATACCAATTTTATTTCTGACAAACAAAAAAAATAATAAAACAAATATGATAAGTAAAAAGCCAGGTATCGTTTCCAACACGTTTCTACTTTATTTTATAAAAAGTAATAGCAATAAACGAGAATATTAAAGGGTTATTGGACTCGTTGTAAAACCGCAAACCCCCTGTTTGCGGTTTTACAACGCGAAAAAATGATGATCCGCACGAGAGCTGCCAGTATGCGACGAATATGGCGTTATGAACTCAATTATAATAATTTTAGCTTAATTATATTGTTTATTCAGCTTCACGTTGTATCTCGCTCACAGCAGGGTAGGCAGAGGGATCCTAGTGTTAAAACACTCCGTTCCCTCATTCCTCCATTTCCTCGATTGGGAATCGAATCTACAACCTTTCAAATTTACAGTATATATACAGATATATTATATCTGACATTGTTAAAAGAGAGGGAAAGTTTATATAAAGATTATAGGCTTTTAATACATTTCCAAAGATTGATATTTTGGAAACATACTGTAATATAAAATTAAGATTATTATTAAAATAAACAGTTTATTGTTATTTGGTAAAGCGAAATCGATGCGGGCAAAGCCGCGAGCAGATTGCTAGTGTAACACATGTTGAAACATTGTAATTATCCTGGTACAGTCAATTGGAGTCGCCAGTCACTTAGTCGCAAGGCCAATTTGAATACGGGCCCAAACTATTTTGATTGGACTTTCAAATTAAGTCTTACAGCCCAATATTGGAGACGGAATAGTAATAGAACTAATAGGTTCTAGTCTTGTGGGTGGGTGAGAAGGGGTTGCAATTTGACGTTGGGGATATTGCGGGATGTATTTATTTATATAACTATGAGAACCCTCTTGCTTTACTGGACAACCATCGCTTACTATAACGATATATTATTTTTGTATTACGTTAGGTTCTTTTGCTTCTGAACCTAGTATAATAAAAAACTCAGACACGTAAAACTTTTTAATATCATAGAAAGATATATTCATATTTATTTTTTTGGTTGTTTTGGAAAGTACCATTCTTAAAATAAAAACAAATATATATAAAATAAGAAAAAGGAATAAAATAAGCCGAATTTAAGTTTAGAATTTAGTTCCATATTTCACTTACAGTAATAATTTATGTATTACGCTTACGCTTCATCCCGCAAAGCTGAGTTAGCAGAGAATCTTATTTCAAGACATTTTGAGAGACGAAACTCAACTGTGTACTTTGTGTCGTTAGCGCGAGGAAATATATATTTTTTTAAGTAAATCATTTTCCCGAGTGGGAACCCACTCCAACTCCAACCAACCAACGTTTACGGTCACACGCTTGCGCCTTCGTCCTAGACTATGTATTTTGTTTATTTTCTATCTAAAATAAGACGTTGGATGTTGGGTGGTAGTTTAATTCCGCGTTGTGTCTTGCCAGAGCGGGAATAAAAAATGATTCATGAAATTATTTTTCTTCGAGTGAATCTGAACCCACAACCATCACCTATAGTCAGACTCTGTACTGCGCCACAATGACCTGGATAAAATTAATGTAATATTACCAAATAAAATTTCAACTCATAACCATAATTCAATCATATATGCTTCAAATATCACGATATTATCATATAGGTATTTACTTTATAATAAAGTAAAGCTTTTTCCTGCGGCTTCGTCCTCTTGGTCAAATGGAAGTAACTAAAAGTTCTATTATAAATATATTTTAATAGCAACTCTTACCGCAAGTGTATTTGGGTAAGTGCACTGAAATTATATATCAAAAATATTTTTTTTATTCGAACCGGTAAGTAGTTCTTGCGATTTGTGCGTTCAAACAAAATAAATCTTTATAATATAAGTGTTATAGATTTTTTTTAATACGGAATATTAGTTCCTGGGCTGAGCGCGTTTAACCAAAGTAAATATTAATAAAATATTCTGAAGCCAGAAAAAGGTGGTGTATGTGTTTAACGGTGAGATAGTAAAATTATTGTTAAATTCAAAATAATATTGTTTTCACAAAATTTAAAAAAGTATAACTTACGTTGAAAAATAGCAATAAAAGTTTCACTAAGCTTATTAGTGAGTAACGCGTCGGGGAATTCCCGAAAGTACTGTTTCACCATATCAGCTACGTCGTGAGCTTGGGCACCTTCAAAGTTCAAGGTAGAAGCACAAGCGTTTGACTGCAAAAGCGACTCCAAAAATAATGGAAAGCGGTCAGCAAAGGTGCAAGATATAGCGTGAGATCAAAAAAAACAGATTTAAAATCAACCAAATCACTTCAAATCCAGCTAGATTTCATACTATAACATTATTACGCAAAACAGCTATTAGTCTGGACCCTTTCTAACCGTCTCGTAAATGGCACCTAATAGATCCCCACCAACAAGCAATTACAAGTGACTAAATGTAATCAAAGTTTCTCAAGTAAACACTCCGTGTTGATATTGTTAGCTTTGATAAGATAATGAAGTTTTGAATCGATAGCTTCGCTTCGATTATTTGAATTAATAATTATTTTGAATCCCAATCAGAGGTTGGCGGATGTAAATGATATTGGTTTCTTGGGTGTTGTTTCTTGTTGTAATATTATTATTTTATTTGTTAAATAAGTATAATAATAATTGTTTGGGGCCAGTCGTGGCGCAGCAGCACGAAGTGTGACTGTAAAACCGACTGGTTGTGGGTTCGATCCCCATTCGAGGAAATAAAAAAATTACTTAAATTTATATTTCCATTTCTTCGCTCTGGTGGTGTGCGTGGGCTGCGTGGTGTGGTGGTGGTCGATGTTAAGCGCGGCGTTGAGTTCTGCCACTCAACACGCAATGCCCCCAAAATTAGGCAGAAAGTGGGAAACGGAGTGTCTTAACACTAGGTTCCCTCTGTCTACCCCGCTGTGTGTGGGATACAGCGTGAAGCCGATTTAATTATTTTTTTTATTTATTTGTTAAATTTTGGTTGGAAGAGGTATGCAGATACCGTAGAATCGCTAGGAGTATATCGAGAACATAAATAATATTTGCTTGTGTTTTATTTCTCTGTTCTCGACGTTTCATGTGTTTTTACACAGTTTTCCCAATAGATCATTTTATTGAACAAACGCCCACTCTGCCATACCAGGCAGACTGGAAAATTTTAAATATCTATAAATAGGCATTATACTATGAACGATATAAACCATTGCGCTTATAACATTTTAAAACTCAAAATGTGATAATTCCATATGATCCTGTAAGAATTTCCAGCAACGATCTCTCAGCCCCAAACCTACACAATTCCATACAATTCCATACAATCCAATAAGAAAACATAAATATCCACCTGGTAACACCCAACGTTACCACAAGACACATAAACCCTACTAAAAAAGCCCTAATCTCACCTCGGGCCTCGTAAATACCGCGGCACGTCGACGACGCTTATCTATGCTAAATTACTTGCGTTGTACCGCTCTTAACAGGTTAAACGGTTGTTTTGTTAATGCCTGAAGGCGACGCGCTCTGAATACTGATACTGGACTGATTAATGCTATTGGATTTTTCTTTTTTTTGGTCGTGGTGGTGGAGGAAATAGATTTGGATGGATGATTATTTTATTATTAAATGAAATCAATTATTGTTAAATAACACTACGGATGTTGGTGGTTAGTGCTCTTTTAGGCGCCTTTTTTTTCTTTTGGTTTTTTGTGACTTTTTTAATATATTTCTTTACATAAGAGAAGTTTTTTGTTTTGTTTTATTTGAGTGGTTGCGTTGTCTTGTTTTGGGTTCTATAATCTGTGTTTTTTCTTAATTTATTTATTGCCTCTTGGTCTTTATGAGAGATAGCCATCTTTAGTTTATAATCTATTATATCGGTGAATTGAGATTTATTGGCTCGACGGATGAACTTTCCGAC
The DNA here is from genome assembly GCA_018249695.1 of Heliconius erato demophoon. Classification (NCBI taxonomy): domain Eukaryota; kingdom Metazoa; phylum Arthropoda; class Insecta; order Lepidoptera; family Nymphalidae; genus Heliconius; species Heliconius erato. The sequence continues at coordinate 4,338 of DWQW01011080.1, forward strand.
GGCGTCTTCTTTTTTGGATGCATATTTTAGGATTAGAGGTAAAGAATATGGTTTTACGCAATGTTGTAGTTCTTTTTATTAGTTATCAATTATTTTTTGCATATAGTTCTGTTTTGAGGTTTACGCTGCATCCCGCAAATAGCGGGAAAGGCAGATGGAAACTAGTGCTTTGACACCGTGTTACCTACTTTCCGCAAAAAAAAACGAGTTATTGCGTGTTGAAAGGCAGAGCTGAACGTCTCGCTATAGTCAAGTAGGTATAGAAAATCTACTGTTAGATCCACCACAATGTATTATGGTAATAATACCTAAAATAATATATAATATACATTTTATTTTATTTTAGGTATTATTACCATAATACATTTATGGAAACAAATGATTTAAATTAGTTTTCCTCAAAGATTTTGTTACTATGTAAATATATAAAATAATTTATCAATTCTATTAATAATATAATATTATTTGGACGTCGTCGGACTGTAAAAATGATGGTGGTGGGCTTGATTTCCATTTGGAAGAATGAAGGAATTATCTTTATTTTCTCTCTCTCGTAACAAAGCGCGGCACCAAGTTCTGCTATTTAACAGACAGCATCTTGAAATTTGAGCGGTGCTTAGAAGAACAGAGTGTGTTAACTCTAGGCTAAAAGCAAAATATAGCGTGAAGGAAAAATAAAATAAATATTATCAACCTTGAGCCAGATGAAATGTCTAAACAAATTATAATTTGATACATAGTTTTAATTTATAATCAAAATTAAACATAGTTTATAATGTATTTTTTTCAGCTTTACGATGTATCCCGCATATAGTAGGATAGGTAGAAGGAGTTTAGTGTTAAGACACTCTGCTAACCACTTTCCGCTGAATTCTGGTCGGTGAAGCTGTTTGTTTCTTTTTAAAAAGTAATGATATCTCTGGCTTGGCTTTAAGCCAAGTCTAAGGTAACTTTTTAACATTTTTAAAGTATTATTCCACACTTAGGAATTTGAATAAGTATTTTTCTAAGGTATCTTACTGTGATTTTTTTATTAATGTAATATACTCGTAAATTATTTATTTAATTAATCAATTTATTTATTTAGCCAATTTATGCGATATGGCCGCTGACTTGTAATTATGCTTAAAGAATGTTCAACAGTCGGTTAATTTAGATAAATGTAATAAATTTTTATTTTGATATGATAAATACTAATGTCAATTATTTGGGTATACATAAAGCTATATAACAGAGACCTATTATAAATCAATTATAATATTTTTTCTTATTATTCTAATGTTTTTAATATCCAAATATAAATATACTCAAAACACTACTAGCCTATTAATAATTTAAATAGTTTTCCTCATTTTTTACTAATTATAAAAAATATTTCTTCACCCTGGTGTCGAGGCAAAGCGTGGCGTCGAGTTCCGCCACTCAACACGTAATGCCTCCAGCACTCGGCGGAAAGTGAGGAACGGAGTGTCTTAGCACTAGGTTCCCTGTACTTACCCTGCTGTGTGCGGGTTACAGCGTGAAGCTGATTTATTTAGTAATATTAGTTTATTATTTGACATGTCGATCAACAATCAATCAATCAACAATTAAATTATTGGCCAAAAATGTTATAGCTTAGCTTCTTATTTTAGTAATAAAAATTCTGATAGCATAGTAGGTCATGCGGACAATTTAAAAGAAACCCACAAATACCGACACATAACTAAATGGTGTTTCATCACTACCATACGCAATTATCTATCGTTAACAAATCTTTGTTTCAGGTAGCTACGGACCACCTAGGATACGAGTTTTGACAAGTAAAGAATGCCCATCGTTAGTTCTCCACCAGCATCCTGAGAAGACCAAAAGTTGGCCAGCCCACAGTAGAGAATCAGCTAGCACTCCTACCATATTTGAAGGAGGTTATAGACAGAATCGGCAGCATCGTAAGAAGAGCTTCTAATTTCTTTAAAAACTATTTATAGGCCTAACAAATACTTGAGACGAGTGAAAATTAATATTACTTTTCTGCGTCTTTTGACTTTTTACCGCATTTTGTAAGATGAAACGCTTTGTTGATATCTTTAATTATCCATAATGTAAATATGGCAAAATAACATTTGTGGATATTAAATGTGTGTTCAATAAATATCAGTTTTACAGTCAGACGGTGTCCTACTGTAGAGCCTATGCTATCAATAATAACAGTAATTCTATATTTATTTAGCAATATAATCTGTTATTAAGTACTTGGTAGGTTTCTCATCTTATTGCATTGGTATATGAAATTGATACTTTGCCGAATATCGCTAAATTAATATTGTTATATGGTTATAGAACTGACCTGGATATGGCTCTTGGCAGCATGGATAGTATCTCTCGTGTCTTTCGGCGGGCACTCCCAGGATATCCCATTCCACAGAAGGATAATATTCGCGTAGATCAATACCAACTTCTACCATGTCACCCTTTTTCTGGTTTATATGTTTTAAATCAATCTAGGAAAAAATATTAATTGTCATAAGCTGGGTTAATTTACAGTAAGTATTTTTATTCCGAGGCTTCGTGTATAGTAGATATGTATACGTAGTGGTTGCAAGTTCATATCCTGCTCACTCAACAGAGTAGGCAGATGATATACGGCTTTGCGCCTTCTTGTTGGAGTGAGATAAAGATAATAACTAAAATATAATGTACTATTCTCCTGATTCAGGAGCGAACCTATAATAATTATCACGAATACTGCTATTGTGCCATGATCGTCCAAATTTTAAATATATACAGATATATCACAACGGTCGCAGGTTCGATTCCCTGGATGGATTATTTCTTTTTCCTGGCTACTGTAACAAGACAAAGCAATGATTTTCGCCAAATATTTTTTCGGTAATTCTTTTCCCTTGCGTTAAGCGAGATACTGTGTGAAACTAACAAAGAAATTAAAACTTATAAATTCATACCTGATCCCCGTCATAGCTCCAAGATCCAAATTTCAAGAAGCATGTCTGTTGATCAAAAGGGAAGTATCTGACATCGATCTCACACGACGATTTGAATATAGCTGGCGGTGTCCACAGCACTTTGCCGGTGTGGTGAAGAACTGCTTTGGTCATAGTCGTCACTACGTACTCCCCGTCCGCACTGTTAACAATTTTCAATTGTAAGATCACTTATACCGGTTAAATGTGAGTTGGTCTCATCGACCGGAGATTCCGTACCAATTTCAGGATTACAGATCAACGAGAAGTAACAAACTTAGTTTACAAACTTAAGTATGCACTCCTTTTGTATGAAATGAACTACTGCTGTTGCTGCTGTTTGCTGACACATCGTGACCTCCAGATGCATGATCTTGATAGACGGATAGATGAACAACAAAGTGATATAAGGGTCTGTCTTTTGAGGCATATAATCTTAAAAAAGGTTTTTATTATTATTTTTTGGTTCTCATTACATTTTTTTAAGTTTTATTGCACGATAGCATAATCTGTTGCCTCATATGATATAAGTAATGTTATAATTTTTTTTTGTTGGGGAATTGGTAACTATCTGTTGGTGTTGTTTTTTTGGGCTGGCACTAACCTAACCAACTAAATAGGTGGTAAGGTTGTCGTGGCATAAATAAATAAACTATTTTCATATTATGAAGACAAAGCCCGGCCTTGAGAACCGCCACTCATCACGCAACGATCGCTATACTTAAGTGTCTAGTGGGGAACGTAATATTTTAACGAGCTTCCTTTGCTTAAGCTGCTTTATTCCAGATACAGCGTAAAGCAAAAAAAAAATACACATACACAAAGACTCCATATAAAAAATCAAGTTACATCTCAACACAACATTTGATTAACGTCCAAATCAAGGAAAACATTTAAGGGAGTATATTCGAAGCACCACCATTATTCAAGTGTATCTGCAAATTTGTTTCACAGTTTATCCTTTGTACACAACCGTAAGATTGGAGAAGGCACGAGGACGGAATACATCTTTTAAACGGCGGCGGCCCCCCATTCATCGTATAAATCCCATCATTTGAAAATATACGTGGTTATATTACGTTAGAATTGCTAAGATAAAGTTCTAAATTTGTTGTAGTCATTTCTTTATGTTTTAGTTTGTTTTTGTTTGTAAATATTGTGGTAAGTAAAAAATAATTTTAATTAAAGAGAGCATTAATATAACGATAATAATGATTATTATTATCTTACTTACTATTGAAAGGCTTAAAGAAAATGAAGAAGCAAAAGTAATAAAAAATATATTTAAATGTTTTTATATACGCGTGTGGAGTTAATTTGGACGCCTTTTCTGGATTTCGAAGGAAATTTGTCAATTGCTTCTAAAAAAATTATAGCGTAAATGGCCAATTTCGAAGTTACTCAATCCATTTTATCATTATATATTAGCACCTTGCAGAATGACCTTTGAAGGGTCAAACAACTTGTGAACTAAAACACACTTGCTCTTCTTCTTCTTGTTTGTATGATGATCTGACTAAGGTTATAGATAATGTAGTCAACGTGGCTAAACACTGACAAAATAAATCTGGACTTGACATAAAGAAGAAGAAGAAGAAGAAGAATAAATTAATGTTAGAGACGAAGAATAAATGTTAGATAAATTCTAATTTATCCATCTCAGCAGTTTGAACGTGCCCATATCAAAATTAACATAGTTAATTCATATTGTTAATTATTCGTGAATTTCTCGCTTTTTGCGTAGTATTTATTGAATATAGAAGTATTATGTCTATATTTATCAAATTAAGTGCCATTATATAGCTTGCTATAACTTAACGCCGTTCTAGAGCAGTTCTAGCGCAGTGGCAAATTTGCCTGTAAAAGTGATGGTCGGGAGTTTGATTTAAATTGTTTTAATTTCCTAGTTCTAGTAGGCAAGAAGTGACATCGAGCTACTCCACACTACAAACACTAATTAGGAATTTAGATTTTAACTGTATCTATGTAGATACATATGAATGTCTATGGGTATAGACGTTCATCTGTTCCCTCATAATTTCTAAACTAGTTATCAAAATTAGACAAATGGGGTATCGTTTTTTTTTTAAGAAAAAGACAAGGCAAATGAGCGTTCAGGTCACCTGATGGTAAGTGATTACCGCCGCCCACGACCCCGTGCAACACCAGAGGAGCTACAGGTGCGTTGGCTGCCTGTAAGGTGAGTTGGGCGCCGGAGCCCGGCATAACCTGAAACGCAGTGGCATAAAGCCACTACTCAACGCTGGTTTCAAATGCCGGCGGTGGTAATGATCCGTTCGAGTCTGCCCATGCGAGAGTTAGAAGCCTCTTCTTCATCCGCTGGTTGTAGGCTACATGACGTCACGTTAACTTGACTACAGCGCTTTCTAGGAGGCTTAGAGGCTTTAAAGAACAAAAAAAAAACATTTTTTTACGGTGTTGTGTGGGGATCAAATGAAAGAACTTTCTCACCACATTTTAACTATGTAAATATTATTTTTTAGCTGTTGCTCACGGCTTTGCTTTGCTCTTGATGATTTCAAGAATTTATAAAATCACTTCTAAGCTAGTTAGGTTTCATAATTGGACAAATAATTCCAAAATAAGTTAAATAAAAAGAAAGTTTTAAAACTAAAACCCGACTACTAAAATACGCTTTAAAAAGTACGAAACAAGAAAATAATCTCCGCCGAAATTGTTATGTACAAACTTAAAAATTTACAACCGACTGTAGCGTAACAGATTCATTATAATAATAAAAAAATTAAAGTGGTATACACGTCTTTTCTTTAAACATATCTCTGTCAGTATGGCGTATAAAAATACGTTAAAATATAATACGTGTAAGTAAGTTGGTTGTTTAATAGTTTACAATTTTTTTATAGTTTCGATTCTCACTTGAGGAAATATTTAGTATTTTTAGTTCTTCGCTCTGGTGTCGAGGCAAAGCGCGGCGTTGAGTTCACTCACTCAACACGTTTTGCATCCCAAATTCAGCAGAAAGTAGGGAAAGGAAGTATCTTAATGGGGACGGAGTTCACAGCCTACACTGCCATAGGCGGGATATAGTGTGAAGATAGGACAAAAAAAAACATAACACAACTATACAGCCACCACAAGCATGTACTACCTAAAAACTATATTTAAATAAAATCAAATTAAATCAGCTTCACGCTGTATCCCGCACACGGCAGGGTAGCCAGAGGGAACCTAGTGTTAAGACACTCCGTTCCACGTTTCCACTTTCTACCGAATTCTGGAGGCATTGCGTCTTGAGTGGCAGAACTCAACGCCGCGCCTCAATCTCTACACCAGAGCGAAGAAATGGAAATATAAATTTAAGTAAATATTTCATCTCCTCGAGTGGGGATCGAGCCCAAAACCAGTCGGTTGTGGGTTCGATCTTCACACTGGCCTGACTGACTGGCCTCAGTAAACTATATATTTCTATCAAAATTAATATATAAATTCCCACATGCCACAATATATCAACCCCATTATAAATTGAATGAACACAGTATAAGATTGGTCGCACGTGCGTCTCCATTCTTCATGATTAATAGTGCGCCGTTCTGTTTTGACACTACATGATGTATCATTTCTATTTCTTGTCGATATTTGCTATCAATTAGCTTTAAGTGTTACATGTTGGTTGTTGGTTTTGGTTATTCTTTGTATATATATATATGTATATGTGGTTAATTTTATGAGGTTGATAATATCTTAAAATTATATATTTATTATATTATTATTAATAAATTATTTTCATTATTGCCTCTTTTTACTATAAACAATATAAATTATTAAACACTTAAATATAAGTATTTTTATTTAAATAAAAAAAATAAAATAAATCACGCTGTATCCCGCACACAGCAGGGTAGGCAGAGGAAACCTCGTGTTAAGACACTCCGTTCCCCACTTTCTGCCGAATTTAGGAAGCATTGCATGTTGAGTGGTAGAACTCAACGCCGCGCTCTGTCTCAACACCAGAGCGAAGAAATGGAAATATAAATTTAAGTAAATATTTCATTTCCTCGAGTAGGGATCGAACCCACAACCAGTCGGTTTACAGTCACTCTTTGTGCCACTGCGCCACGACTGGCCTCAAACCTGTATAAAGATTATTTAGTATTTTATTGTTAAAGTGAGAAGCTCGATCCCACAACCGTAATGTCTACAGTCATACACTGTGCCACTGGGTCACGACGGCATCAAAAGATATTTACTATAGGTTTAATCCAATAACTGTTTACTAGCGCATACATTGTAAAAAATCAAAAGACTTTAAATTTTTCGCCAAACATCCAATTCACCGTACAAAATATGTACACGAGAAAAATGATTTGCAACATTTAGTAGCTTGCAACCGGATT
>DWQW01011081.1:0-11675 GCA_018249695.1 Heliconius erato demophoon
TGGGAGCAACCTCTAAAAAATTGTGTCTCAAGAAAAAAATGCTCTGACACTGTTTATAAAAATATCCCGCAGTATTATTTCATAACTTACAAGCGACACGTACCGACATTGCACTATTGCACCTGTACGTTGCATGTATGTATGTGCCAAGGGTATTTTAGGGTACATACCTCAAAATCCTTATAAGATAACTTTGTTGTTGGTCCGTCTGTCAAGACTATTTTGTACAAGATCGGCCAAAGGTTAGATATCTCAATGTTCAAGTCTATATTCTCTTAAAGCACAAAAAATCTATCTTCTAAATCATCGCAATCAAATGACGATGAAATATGAGGGTTTATGCTTCGTTTTTTGTCGCATTTTCTATCATAACTATAGGGTACTTCCTATTATATCGATATGTACGCGCTGAAAACGATCTACATTACTTCGCCCATGTGCTCACGTCTTTATTTAAACATGGACTATCGCTAACAAGTTTCCTAGTTGTTCGTATGCCTGGATGACTAAGATTAAGTATAGTATCAAATGCAATGTGCTGAAATTCGTTTCTTAAAAATGGTCTTGCACGTGTTGTTGATACTTCACAAACAATTGACTTGTTGAAACCTAATAATGTAATACGTCTTAACTGTAGTTTGTTGTTATGATTATTTAGCATATCAGCTATCTGTTCGTCTGTTTTCTATTTCTTGTTTCCTGTGCTATCGCGAGTTCTGAGCAAACTATAACTGTGGAAAATAAAATTGATTCTATTCTAAAAAAACATCATCACCACAGATTCATTCCTGTTCCGGTACAACAAAATTCTAGACGAACTTTGTTGTTCCGGAACAGGAATGAGTCTGTGGTAGCGGGTCTGCTCTGGAACAGACGTCTCGCGTTTTATGTTTTGGGAACACGTTCCGACCGCAATGAAACATCTTTACTAAGAATGTGCAGCAATTACAAGCATTTGTAGGGCTCTATATTTTCTATGAGCGTTTTATTCGTCATAAGACAACTTTGCTGGAACCTCCTCATATACTAGATAAAAAAAACTCGTTAGACATGGACTGAAACAGAATAAGATGGTTTTGATACGGCTAAGAATCAAATAAGTATTGACATATGACGCAAACGCATTACGGTGTATCATGTAAGTAAGTCATCAATACTAAGTTGTGATTCTTCAGAACATCGGTGTTGTTTTTTTAAAGTCAAAATTTTCTTTCGTTGTTCTTGTCTTTATTCCATAAAAATGCTTAACATTTGTTTAGACATGTCAAAATTAATTAAAAAAATAATTATTAATTAAAAAAATGCACATTTAGGAAAAATAAGCCTGTTCGGTCAGTTGAGCTCATGAGAAGAACCAGGCAAAGAAACTCATGGCCAATCTTTTTTACTGCCAATGTCACAATTCACAATTTTCCATCTTAAGAAATAGAGCAATTCAGCTCCAAACATCTTGATCGCGAGCATAATCGGCAATAGAGTAATATAGTGCCCTTCCGCACAGTCTGTGCTTAACAATTTTGTAACAAAATTGTAACTAAATCTGGAATCAATGTATATCAATCAAAGATTTTATAATATTAACTGAGACACCCCACAAGTCGGCTGTCTTTCTGCGGCTGTCTCTCGGCGGCTTGTCTTTTATCTCACGTTATGGAAAACGAGATTTAAATAACAATAGCTAGAACTTTTGCATCCAAATGAAAGACGATATTCTCAGATAGAAAAAGAGGCGACAATAATTATTTAAGAAATTAAAAAAATAACTATTACCTTATGGGCTAAGATCACATTATTATCAATAATCATCAGCCTTTATTAGGAATTCTAATCCTCCAAGGAAAATCTTTGATTTGTTGTCACAGCGTTTAGTACGTTACTGCCTAGCATTGTCTACAAATGATTACAAAATCAATATAAAACACAAGTTCACGGCTACATATTGACCTTGCAGGTCCGCAGGCTGTAATAAAGACTTTTTTGGAAGCCAATAAAATTAGACACATAACAACTGCTCCTCACCATCCAACCATGAAAGGCCAGACCAAAAGAATGGTACAAACTGTAAAAAATAAATTAGGGAGATGCAAAATATGTCTTGGAACATTAAACTTCCTAAGATATTGCTAAGTCTGTGAGTTACTCCCTGTTCAGTACACAGTAAAAGAGAACAGCAATTTTAAAGGAATGTGGTAAAGATGTGGAGAGAAATAGAATATTACTTTTTACCTTGAGGGAGAGGAAAGTTATAATACGATTAGCTACAAATTGTTAAGTAATGTTAAAGTAGGTAAATTGATAGAATTAAAGAAATATACATTTAAATAACTTATAATATTGCAGAACAATATCACGAGGGTAAAAGTAGTGATACTCGGTTATTGACAATATACACAAAAATCCAAAAATTTTTTTTTTGCTTGCTTATATACCCACTATTTCAGCCTAAAAAAATCATATAAATAGACCACGATTTCCGAGAGCTACGAACTGCTTGAACACCTACCCTATACGCCGGACCTAGCTCCCAGCGACTTCTAGCCTTCTTCTTCTTCTACACTTTTTCTCTTTCCTCGGCTTAAGGAACACCTCAGAGGCAAAACATTTCAAGACAATAGCGAAGTGATTACGGCTGTGGAGGCATTTTGGGAGAGTCAAGATAAAGATTTTTTTTTTCAAAAGGAATCCTTTAAAAAGAAAAAGTTAGGTTTAGAAAAAAATGGACTAAATGTATTGACTTGTATTAGTAGTAGTAGTACTCTAAACACTGTATTTTACTTAATTTATCATTACTTTTGGATCACCCCTCGTATCTTGAATTATGCAGGTATTGTTGGTTAAAACTAGAAAAAACATTTATTTAGAAAACATGTAAAACTTTAAACGTAGCGGGAATGTATAAATTGTATGAAAGAGATAATATTGACTGAAACTGATTCGAACGATAAAAATTGATAGTTAGTTATATATAAGGCCTCACTAAAAGGTAAATAAGAGTCATCAGTAAAAACAGTCTTAAATTTTATTAAAAACGATAAAACTTTTCCATAATAAGTAATCGTTGAAAACGTAACATGCATTTGACATCTGTAATCTACGCGAGCGCGCCTCCTCCGACTGACTACGTCGTGTAATTTGAGCGATAACTTCTCGATGCCTTCAGACTCGCGCGTCTCCTGCAGACCAGACCCACGCTCGGAGGCGGCCGCGCTCTGCCACCCGCTTACATTTAGACCGTAAAACAAACAACACACAAAATATAATGACATCTCGCTCGCTCGCTCCATTATCGTGTAAAATGAAAACGTTTCGGTACATTGTGTTAAATTGGCAATTCTTATTACTAGGCCGTCGGTCGCTCCCCCCGCGCGGCCCTTGGCACTGTGGCAATGTGGCGCCGTGGCGGCAGTCGGAGAGCTCTCTGACAACTTCAGACTTAGTATTGGTGGCTTTATCATCTCTGACATTAGGCCCGACCACCCGCCGCGCAGCTACGGTGTCTCCCAGGTACAAAATAGTCAGTACGGGATTAAGTGATCACTATCTAAGACCGTAAGTCGTGTCGAATAACTAATTTCTTAAAAATTGAATTCGTGATGCCAGTGAACTCCGAGTCAACTCCGGGTCTACAGCAGCACGTCCATGCGGCTGCCGCGGCGCAGCAGGCGCGCGCCGCCCTCGCCCGCCGCGCCGCCCACCGCGTGGAACGACACCGTCACCATCTGCTGGCCGAAGTTGGCCTCGAACTCCGTGGCCACGTTGACGTGCGGCGGTGCGCCCACGGCGTTCTGCACCACCAGGAACAGCTTGGTGGCCAGCTCCAGCACATGACACGTGCGCAGCAGCACGTCACCGCGCCGCCGCCACGCGCCCTCGCCGCCGAACAGGCAGCCCGGCGCGTCCGCGGCCTCGCGCCACGCCTCGCCGGCCTCGCACGCGCCGCCCGGCCCGCCCGCCTCGCCGGCCTCGCCCGCGCACGCGCGCACGTGCACGCACAGCACGTCGTCGGCGTGCGGCGACAGCGACAGGCGGTACACGCAGTGCGCCGGCACGCGCCGCTTGAGGCGCAGCGAGCGCGCCTCCAGCAGCAGCAGCGCGCCCGTGGACAGCACGGCCAGGCAGCGCGACACGCGGCCGCTGGAGCGCGCCACCTTGCCCACCACGTCCGCGAACACCACGTAGCGGTCGGCGGGCGCGGCGCCGGGCCCGCGCCGCCACGCCGCGGACGCGCGCAGGCGCACGTAGTCGCCCACGAAGGGGTGCGCCACGCTGCGCGCGTACGTGAGCTTGCGCTCCTTGAAGAGCACGCTGGCCGTGACCTTCTCGCGCATGCGGTTGCGCGCCGTCTGGTCGAAGGCGCGGCGGTACAGCAGGCAGCGCCAGCGGTGGTGCAGGCGGCGCAGCAGCGCGTCGGCGCGCGCCAGCAGGCGCGGCGCGGGGCAGGGCGGCCACGCGGCGCACGCGGGCGAGCGGTGGCGCGCCGGCAGCCGCGCCCACAGCGCGCGCAGGTAGCGGCGCCGCGCGTGCGCGCACCACGCGCGCCAGATCACGTCGCAGGCGCGCGCGCGCCGCCCGCCGCCCTCCGCGCCGCCGCCCGCGCCGCCCCCCGCGCCGCCCTCCGCGCCCCGCTGGTGAAGTCAAATACAATATATATAAATATGCATCGGTAGATGTCCCTGTACATATTATAAGTTTGCTGAGTGAATGAAGTTAAATTTTCTTATTTTTATTCACATATTTTTGGAGGAACATCACGTAAAAAGTATGAGGATCCCCAGGAGAATATGTTTGAAGATATTAATGACAATGGATGAGGCTGACTACCCCGCTAGGGATACAGCGTGAACCTATTAGGTCGAGATCCCACTGCATGGCTCTGGTATCTATTTTTTTAATAAAAATTAAACTAACTTCACGCTTTATCCCTAGCGGGGTAGTCATAGAAAACGAAGCGCCAAACGCTACGGTCCCTACATACCTCTTTCGCCTCGTCCACTGTCATGAACCTCTTCATACATGCCCTCCGGGGGGTCCTCATGCTATTTACGTCACCTTCCTCCAGTATCTTTGATACTGTGTTTTCGAAGGTCAACCGAGGTCTCCCCCTACCTCTCTTACCGCTCACTTTTCCATCATAAATCTTTTTTGCCATTCTTTCATCACTCATTCGTTCAACAGGATTAACAGGGTTATATTCATTGATTTTATAAAATTAATGGATTTTTGTTGGATTCTCTGGCGTTTGTTATATAAAAATTTACAGTTCTGACAGTAAAAATAAATAAATAGGCATATGTGATCTTAGGCCATATGTATGTAATATTCGCTCCTAACTCGCCGTGATACAGCGCAAGAGAACTTCTAATTATAAATACAATAGGAATACTCAATACTAACCAGTAGCACCAACTTGGCGGCCCTCCTCTCCATCGTAAGCCGTTTGTCCTGAAACATGAACGCAGAGTGAGTGGTGGGCGGGGCGGCGCGGGGCGCGGGGGCCGGGGGCGGCGGCACGTACCCGGTGGCGCCTCCAGGCGCGCGCGATGGCGGCGGCGGCGCGGCGGCGGCGGCGCGCGCGGTGGCGGCGCCAGGCGCGCTGGGCGGCGCGCACGAGCTGCTCCACGCGCGCCGCGCGCAGAGCCTCCAGCTCCCACACCTGTCACACGCGCCCCCACAAACACAAGCATTAGAATTAAGCTTTTCATTCAAACTGACATATGTCGAATATGCATTATTTTTTTATCTCTATATATAATAAGACAGTAAAAATATTTTGTATGTACATTTAGTAATTTTGACTGAAATGGATAGAGGGACACTTAAAAAGAATAATAGAAAGCAAAAAGAATTTTTTTAATTTCTTGTCTGTCTGTCGATATTTTTGTCCACATTTTTCTCTGAAAGTACTGAACCGATTTACTTGAAAATTTCACCAATTGCTTTATTTTACCTCAACTTAACTACTAAAGTTTAGTTCATCAAAATCGGTTCATTAAAAAAAAAGTTATCGTCATTTGAATGAACTCAAGGCATTAGCTTGCCTGCGAATATTATATAGCAATCGCGCTGGTAAGATTCTTGGCTAAAGAATGACATTCGAAACGTCTGGGTTATATGACTGTTGATAAAAATATATATTTTTGTAGCACTATTATATAATATTTTATGCAATAAAGTAAACAAAATTGAATTGTTAGTGGAGATTACCTTCATAAATTATAACAGTTAAGTTTAAGTCGTAATTAATTCAACACAGAGATAAAGAACGATCTTGAAAGAAATATCAAGTAAATACAAAGAATTTTTGGTTGGTTCGTTCATATAACATATGTAACTAATTTAAAAACTGTACAGGAGTTAATATGCAATTATTACAATAATTTTACAAAGAATATTATGAATCCTTCAAATCAATAATTTAACATTTAAGGCTGTTTCTGAAAAAGTAAATTATATTATTCACTGACATCAGCACATTTAACAGAGTATATTATATAGGTAAAAAGAACAAAGTTACAAAAATATATACGTGTAATAAATAATTAGCTTTATGTATATTTTAAAAATATCAAATATCAACAATGGTCGTATTTTTTTATTTAACAACAACAATCAAAAATTCTTTGACGATAATGTCGTAAAAAAATCATATTAGAAATCATTATAGTTGTCAATCAATTCTGCTTATTAAATCAATAATCATGTATTTTAAGCGGGCGAAGCCCTGGGCGGGCCGCTAGTTTACAATATATTGATTGTAATGTATGTATACTCATGAACGAGTGTGTACGAGTAGGTTAATAAATCATGTATCTTTCGTAAATAAATTCAGTAATAAATAATTATTATTGAAGAGCAGTGTTTCTTTAGACGTCTCGAACGTCAAACCTTACATGGCGATCATACCATATAAGGCGGTAGGACTCGGGTTCGGTTCGACGCCGCGGTAGTTGCTAAGTATATACATACATACATACAAAAAACTGTATATACATGTAAGCTTTGTATACTGTACGTGGACTAATGTCTTGTACATATGTGTGCACTGCCTAACATGTATGATGTGGCACTTAAAAGAATAATAATGACAGCGGACTTAAGATGAAGATTTTAAGCCTGCTTGTCAAGTAATTTAATTCTTATTTCTCATTGTCTGAAACTACAAAATATTGGAAGTAAAAAACTTTAATTGTCGATTTTTTTATTTCAGGTTAGTAGATAACAATTCACGATGTGCAAATATTTGGTCTCAATTAATTAGAATGTTATAATTTTATAATAACATTGAACTTTTCTATTTTAGATAAATAGAATTGTGTGTTATTTTCTCCGGTATCATCCAACATATTACAAATCAACAATTGTCAGAGTTTGATTGGATAATAGTAGATCATGACACGATTACAATTTGAAGTAGAGCTGGCAGCAGACGAAGATCCAAAGTAACATCATAATTTTAAAATCAATAACAAAAGTGGATGGAATAACTTATCTTATACCGTCATGTTTTCAAGCAGCAAAACACCACCTTCAAATGACTAAGTTATCAGAATTTTTAAAAATAACAAAACATTACAGAGAAGAGTTCATAATAGAAATGTGTGGATGTCCGTGTCAAGTGATGTTTTAGCACTTTTCAAAGATGATGCTGGAAATATGGTGTTTAATGATTATTTATTACAAGAAATAACTCAAGTCATAAGCCAGATTATAGATGGAAAATTATTGGAAATTTTAGAGAAAGTAAGTGATAAATCCAATGCAAACAAAGAAAAACATAATAATTTAAGCAAATTAAATGAAAAATTTGCTTTAAAAAAGTTTGATAACAAGAACACTAATGCCAAACAATGGTTGCAAAGTTTTGGAAGTGAATGTACTAATTTGATTTAAATGGTGGTACAGAAAAAAATTGTGCTTTGAGATTATTTTGACTGGTATGAGGCTATGTTAATTAAACACAGTTTAAACTCGTTGTGGAAAATATGGCAAGAGTTTTCTAAACACGTTTGCAGATAAAAGTTGGTTCTCTGTAGTGTATGCACTCAGTTTCAAACATTTAAATGGCTCTCTGCTGGTATATGCATTGAAAAAGCAGAGATTGTTATTAGAATATAGCAGTGATATAGATACTAGAACTCTTACTGACTTAATTGTCGCAGGATTGCCAACTTATATTACAAGTAAACTGGATAGACAAGAGGTGATAAACCCAACTCTTTTATTTAGTGCCCTACGGATGCATGAAAACCAGAATAAAAATTTACAAAAACATTTTACTGAGAAGAAAAGCTCCACTAAATCAGAAGCGGAATGTAAAAAAAAACATCCTGTTAAATATGTTACAAGATGGGAAAGAAATCAGATTTCAGAAGATTTGTGCTGATTCAAAGAAAACAAGAAAAGTATTAACAGTGTAAACACTCCAAAAACTTCATGTTAGAGATTGATCAATTACAGGATACAAAAAACTAGATATTCCCCCGTTAATAGTAGTTACAGTTATATTGAATAACACACTTAAATTCACAGGTATTTATGACGCTGGCTCAAATATAACCTTAATAAATTCCAAATTAATAAAAGAAACAAATTCAAAGAAAAAATATTTTGAAAATAATTTCAACACAATTGGTGGTGAAAAGGTGAAAAAGAAATAAATGCATTTATTTGCAATGATAAAAATTTTACTACTATTTTTTATATTTGCTTTTGGGACTGGATACGATAAAGCGGTTTGGGTTGACCCATGATGGGAATTTAAACATCCAACTTCAGAAAGACACCAGCCTAAATGTAAATGAATATATTAGCCCTTATGGAAATAAAAAATATGGTTATCAAGGAATTGAAACCAAAGAGTTTAACTCAGAAATATTTAATTATAAAATAAATTTTAATGAGGGCATAAATGTAAATAAATTTGATATAGATACTAATTACTTGGAACACGAGCAAAGAATAAAAATTAGTGAATTATTAACAGAATTATAAACATATATTTGCTAAATATAAAGCCAAACCAGTGAAAAACTATGAAGCATTTATAGTCCTACAAGTAGAGAAATATTGCTCAAAAAACCATATAGATGCTCTTAGATGATAGAGAAGAAATCGAGAAGCAAATTGGACAATTGCAAAAAAATTTATTAATTGAAGAATCTTACAGTTCATTCGCAGCACCAGTAACATTGGCAATCGAGATTATGTATTAACTTTAGGGATCTTAATAAGATTATTATACCACAGCCACAGCCGTTTCCTATAATAGAAGATCTAATGATGGTGGTAAACGATGATAAACTGTAAGTATTTTACCACTCTTGACATTAATTCTGCTTTTTGGTCTATACCATTGAGGGGATCAGCGACAGATAAAAGAAAGGTTTTGTTACACATCAATGGACTTCCTTTTGGACTGAAAACATCCTCGGCAATTTTTCAAAGAATCTTGACCAATATAATAACTTTGTGATGAATTACATTGATGCTATTATGGTGTTTTCGAAAACTTTTAATGAACATATGAACCATTTATCGAAACTGCTGGATGCAATTGCTGAAGGAAGGATGGATTTCTTCTGAAATTAACAATATGTAAAAATTTACATATTGTTAATTTCAGAAGACAGCAGCAGCGCAGTCTGTAAAATTCTTGGGACATATAGTAAAAGGTAATACAATAACACCTTTAAAAGATAACCTCAGATCTATAGCAGAATTTGCAGCACCACAAAATAAGAAGCAAATCAGACAATTTCTGGGTAAAGTAAATTTTTATAATAAATATATTCCTAATGCTACAATAACTCTTGATCCAATACACAATTTACTAAGAAAGAAAGTCAATTTCGAATGTTCAGCTGATTGTGAAAAAGCTTTCCAAACAATAAATTATGTTATAATAATTTATGCTCTGCTCCAATTCTGGCTATTTTCGACCGAGAGGCGCCAACTTTTATATACACTGATGCAAGTATAAAAGGAATCGGTGCAATACTACAACAAACTTAGAAATGTGAAGAAATCAAACCAGTGGCGTACTTTTCAAAGAAGTTGAATGAATCACAAAAAAGAAGAAAGCCATCTTTTTAGAATGCGTAACCATAAAAGAAAGTTTAAATTTTTGGCAACACTGGCTAATAGGAAATGTATTTACAATTTATACGGATCATAAGCCACTAGACAATTTATGCCATAATTTAGCCATGAAAGAGGAGGTCGCTCGAACGCTATCATCGCCTACGCGGCCGCTACCTGCGATGCCATGCTTCTCACCCACCCTCATCAAGAAGACAATCGGCAGGCTCAAAGTCAAGAAGGCCCCAGGCATCGATGAGGTCACCAACGGGGCCCTCCGCCACCTGGATATGCGGACCATCGCCACACTCACCAGGCTCTTTAACGCCATCCTGCGCCTGGGATACTTCCCCGGGCGTGGAAAGAGGGCCTGATAGTGATGCTGCCCAAGGCAGGGAAGAGCCCACGAAAGTCTGAAAGCTACAGCCCCCATCACCTCTCTCAGAGCGATAGCTAAACTATTTGAGGAGATCTTCTTGCCACCCAGAGATGAACAATTTGGCTACCGCAGCGGGCATTCCACGACTCTACAGGTGGCTAGAGTGTTGAACCACTCAGCAAATATAATGAATAGAAAGGAGAGTTCGCATTCGACTGCATGTGGCATCCGGGACTTCTGCATAAGGTACTAAAAGCCGGCACCCCTCACCACGTCGCGCTTCTCCTCGCCGATTACCTCCGAGGCAGGACGTTTCGCGTTCAAGTGGAGAGTGTACGATCCAGCCGCCACTGGATCGCCGCCGGCATCCCCCAGGGGAGCATTTTATCACCGGCCTTGTACAGTGTACACAGATGACATCCCGGTGCAACAGGACACTTTGTTGACGTTATACACCGATGGCATTGCCCTCGTCACCAAGTCGCTGAACCCCGCGCATGCTGCGAAGAAGCTTCAGCGTGCCCTCGGTGCCGATGCATCGGCCGGCTCCGTCACGCCGATGCATCGGACCGCCTGCACCTAAGGAATATTCTACCGCTACACGCCGGACTACCGGACGCGAGGTATCAACTCCCGAGGGATATCCTGACATCGTATATCTACTGTTCGAACCAAGTATTAGCATTACTAATCATTTTTATTCTAAAAACTATTTTATTCTTAAACTTAGTAATCCAAAGCATTATGGTGTAGCCCACAAATATCGTGACTTTCGTTGTTGTGACCGCGTAATTGTGTTCTAAAACTGTAACATCATTTCTGTCTAACGTAACTATCTATCTAATATAACTAATGTTGGAAACCAACATTAGCATTGAGAATCAGGATAAGAACATTTGACCTTGAGCTTAAAGTCGGGCTAAATATCAGGAAACAGCAGCAAAGGAAGTTGCGTCATATGTCAAGTAAATTCATTCTTTCCAATTAGTATCTTGCTTTTACATGTATAAATGGAAGATTTATATACGAATCAAATCGAGATTAGCGAACCTATTAATAAGATAAATATTAATGTAAGCACCGTATCGGTTCCTTAGTTCATTTAAGATATGGCGCCACGTTCCACACAGAGGATCGGAGACAGACGCTCGCCGTTGCTGCCATTTTAAATTGATTTAACGTATTATACATAATATAACCTGTTAAAAGCTGATATTAA
>DWQW01011082.1:0-11674 GCA_018249695.1 Heliconius erato demophoon
ATAATAAACTAGCGGACCCGGACGCGGCTTCGCCCGCTTAAACTTTACGAATGCTTATTAGATATATTTAGGAAATTGTTTTTGAAAATATCTAACTTATTTTCTGTCTGTCTTTCTATTTCCCCGAACTAATGTGCAGAATAACTGAATTGATTTTTATTGGACTTTCAGTGATCGATTTTACTGATTTACCCGGGAATAATCTTACCACGTTTTCCTTGCGCACGTACATATATACTATATGAAATAACTAAAGTCCTTTCTACATTAAATATTAAAAGTTTTGCGAGCAATATCAAATAAAATCCCATAAAACTAAAACTACAATTTATTAGTGTATAACAACGGTATAGATAACCATCCAACCGAGATGAAGTAACCAACAATACTTTCCTTAATACTTAAATAATATTATGCCAATGCCGCGCAGGGCCGCAAATTACACCACACCAAGAAATTTATGAAAATCTAACTAAACTACTACTCGAATAAGCGAAGAACCAAAGAAAAGTATAAATTAATTATAATTACATAAAAATTAAAAGTAGTTCGAAAATGTATGAAAATTTACAAAACTGTCAAAGTCATCTGCCCGTTCGCGTCGGACATACTATGCCGCTCATAGGCTAGGTCATTTCGAATCAGTGACATCTCCTTAATTATTTATTAGAATGTTATACAGTAAACTATAATTTCAATCCAGATGAAATGTTAAAAGTGACTATTATATTAATTTTCATAAGGATCAATATCAAATTATAGAAAATACATACAACAAAAACCCGATAAATATAAAGTAAATTAATTAAAATGATTACTTTTGCTCAACCTTCATAGATAAACATGGTATATGTATAGCGGACTTTTTTAAACATTAAAGAACAATATTTTTGTAAAACATTGTTTTTATGTATCTCATAAGGTTGAGTCGGCGTCCGCCATGTATGCGTTAAGCTCATTTTGGGTGACGTTTTCTTATAACAAACAAACTTTGCAAACCGTTGCTTAGCAACGGTCGGTTGTTATTAACATGGCGGAATAAATTGCTTTTCAAACTAAAAAGTATTTTAATATATTAGTATATATCGACAATATTACAAATATGAGAAAAGAAAGTAACCTATGTTCATCCGAAGACCCTCAAGTATCTCTTTATGAGTATTTTATCACAATTGAATTAGCGGTTTGGCCCTGATTGCGTAACAGACAGACAGACAGACAGACAGAGTTACTTTCGAATTTATAATATAGGTATGGATTGTGTGCTCTCTTTTCTTATGCACAATTTTCAAAATATTCTTGGTTGAGTGGTGGAACCCAACGCCGCACTTTGTCTTGTCATAAGAACCAGGAAGTGAATTCCCCCGAATCGAACTTACAACCGCCGCGCTTACAGCCAATAATGTACACATTAGCGATTTTTGATAAGAAACAGCTTCACGGTTCCTTCTAATGTTAAGATCGTCATTCATCTAATGATTAAAAAAATAACAAATATTTACTTAAATAGTTAAACTGATCACAAAACGCGAACGTTAAACAATAAGCTAAATATAAATGTCAGATTTATTTAGAAATTTCAATTTAGGTTATTGAAAACGGTGTTGTAACTCGGCTGTTAATTTAGATTTATAGTAATATTTAGATTTATAGTAATATTTGCCGTGTGATTCCGGCCTAGAATAGGATCATCCTGGTACTGGTGGTGTCGTAAGAGGCGACTAAAGTACGTGTGGTAGAGTCACGTCGCCAGCAATGGCAGCACGCATGGGCAGACTCGACCGGATCATTACCACCCCCGGCATTTAAAACCGGCGTGAAGTAGTGGCTTTATGTCACTGCGTTTCGCATCAGGTAATGCCGGGCTCCGGTGCCCAACCCACCTTATAGGCAGGCAACGCATCTGTAGCTCCTCTGGTGCTGCACGGGGTCGTGGGCGGCGGTAGTCACTTACCATCAGGTGACCCGAACGCTCGTTTGCCTTGTCTTTTCCATAAAAAAAAAAAAAAGATTGGTATATAACGAACAAGGCGATGCGTGGGAAACAGAGTGTCCTAACACTCGGTTCCCTGTTCCTAAGGTAAGGTTCTGGCTAAGCTTGAAGGAAAGCTATTAGAGAGCGGCGACCCAACTTCCACTTTCAGAAGGGAATTGCAATTAATCTCCTTCCTCCGGCTTGCCTTTATTGGCAGGCAGAGTGAAGTTCAACAGCTATATTTTAAAAGGGTGGAAGTACTCAATCTGGATAGTAATAGGCCTGCTCACGACCTTATATTGTGAAACCGGTGCACCACTCTCGACATCCATAGCCGACCACGCCGATGTGGTGTGCACACGAGGCATTGCGGCGTTATACTGATGTACTTAATATGAATTATATAAGGATATTCTTTTAATTATTTCGTAATTAATTAAGCCAAATTATATTTTATTATTATCGAAGGTTGTGGAGTGGAGAGTGACGCGATGGTTGTGGAGTCGATCTTCACTCGAGTGAATGAATGATTATTTATTAATATTTTCATTTCTTTGCTCTGGCACTAAGGCAAAATCGTGGCGTTGAGTCCCGCCGCTCAACACGCAATACCTCGAAAAATTGTGTTTAAGGCTTGAAGCACTATGTTCCCTCTGCCTGCTGCTGCGTGCGTGCTTGATGTGTACGTGATACACCGTGAAATAATTGTTATATTATTTCACGGTGGTATATATTAAATTTGAACTCTAGCATGTGAGGTCTCATTAATTTTGATTGAAATCAATATTTTTATTTATAAATATATATAAAATAATTAAATTTAATCAAAATGATCTCACAATTGCGGCGCGAGAGAGATTGCTCGCCCACGCTCTGTTGTGTTGAGAGCTGTTCGAGATTAAAATGAATAATACTGTCGGAAAACAATTATTGACTTACTATTTTTGTTTATTTTAAAAGAAAAAAACATCTTTAAGAAACTCCTACGTTATTATAAATAAATCTGAGAAAATATGTTAGTAGACTTAGTTCTACATGGAGTACTATAATATAATACGTAGAGATCAATATTTCTAGCGGATCTAACGTTCAAAAAAGCTTGTGGACACAGCTCAAGTTCAAATAAGCTAAATGCGAGTCGGGGTATGAACTAAGTTATGATCAGTTTTTGCTTTCTCATAAAAATGGATATTACTTACTCTAAGTCGCCGGATGCATTATCACTAACAATAAGTCATTCAGCCTATCAATAATCAATAATATAAACACCAAAAATTGTGACGTCATAACTCAAGTAGAGTGTCACAACAGATCCAGGCAGTGTAGAGCATGGCATTACATATATTTCAAGATTTGCCAGGAATTTTTTAACCAAACTAGGTACGTTATTTTTAAATTGGCTTTTCACATATACGATACGATAGTGTCAACTGCAATGATTTTGTGACATATTATTCTGTTGCCACAATTAAGTTATCTCTCTTACACTTTATGAAATTAGAATATATTTATAAATTGAGTCGTAGCGCAGGGGTGACTGTAATCTGGATCTGGAGTGTCTTAACACTAGGTTCCCTGTGGGTCCCTGTGTAAAGCTTAAAAAATCATTCCTTTAACTAACTACGAAGAACTCGTTAAATACAGACTATAAAGTAAAAATATTTACATTAATTTTCAGTTAAAATAAAGTGTAATTTAACAATTCGCGGTGTTATTACAAGTCTCCGAAAGGATTGAAGACAAGGACTCGTGTACAATAACAAGGCTCTCGAGGATGGCTGAAGAAATATTTTCCGAACACTCCAACTCCAGCTTTAAGTTTTAAAATTTCATTACTGAGAAGTCTCACTATTACTTGTTATTTACACTAAAAAGTTACACGCACTTTTCATAATATTTAACAATATTTAATTAACTATATTTTTGCTAAGATCAGTCGTGGCGCAGACGCGACTGACCAGCGTGCGGCTGTAAAGGCGATAGGTTGTGAGTTCGATTCCCACTCGAGAAAATTAAACATTTAATATTTTAATTTCCTCGCTCCGGTAACGAGGCAAAGCGCAGTGTTGGATTAATGTTGGAATCGAATTCACAACCATGTTTCACTGACGACCCAACAAGTCACAAAATCCAGCTTTTATAATTATTTTCTTTACTCGTGTTACACACAATCCAATTCTGTTTGTAATTACAATACTTTAATACTAATTCTAATAACGACTTTCCTCGACAGTATTTTAGAATGTAATGAACACGAATGCCGTGTCGTTTATGCTTTTATTTGAGATCCACCGGAATAGACTCGGCACTGTACCGCCACTTAATACAATCGGTAATCAAAAACAAAATCAAATAACGTTCTCTTAATTATAGTGTGACATCTGAATATAAATGGGGAAATTTAGAAATAACGCTTTATATCATATATGCTAACATGTTCTATATACACTCATCCATTGCACAACAACGGTGCCTGTAATTATTTTCATACATTTTTTGTATTATTGTTTCTTGATTTATGATTTTTTCTATCAACAATATTTATAGGTATCGTCGACAATAACTCATATATACGCTGTCTCAGCAGTCTCCGAGGCCGCGATACGTTACGGTCAGAAATATATAGTATTCATATTTCTATGCAAATTTAAGTGTCTGTACTTTATCAATGGACATTGTGCCAATTTATTTTACTGATAAAATTTTCTATATTTCTTTTATATGTTATACCTAAGTGTTATGTTCGGCACATTGAATACCCTATATAAAAGGACTATGTAACACTTTGTTTTTAAATTAGAGCCTGTTGTTCATTAGATTAGCGCATACAACCAAATAAAATCTTTAGTTCTTTATATTATACGGGTGTTTAACGACTACTATTTAATATAAAACATTAATGTTTTCTCACACATTTATCTCAATATCAAACTCTATATAAGCCAAGTCAATCGACAGATGGCAGTAACTTTTTTCGAAGTATCAATAACTATACACCCGATTGTCATTCACCGTGAGAGCGGCGCGTCTGTTACGCGAACTGGAAGGAACGCGTAAATAATCACTGGTTCCTGCTTCCAGCCTACTGTGAGATACAGGGCTGTCGGCTCCTATTTCATAAATATTCAAAATAAGAAAATATAAAACTTTATATAAACTATGTAGGCAAATGGAACCTAGTGGTAAGACACTCTGTTTCCCATACAAATTTCAGGACATTGCAAGTGGTGGAAATCAACGCCTTTGACTTGTTACCAGAGCAAGAAAATGAAAATAATTCATCACCAAGAAGAAATCGATTCCACGATCATCATATTTATAATCAGAAGCTGAACATTAACATTATTAACATTAAAGTCACGAACAAGTCGCTACCACCGGCTCGGAAGGTGGGACTGTTGAGTTCGTTGTAGACTGAGAAGAGCTTGCAAAAAACTCAAAAGTTGCTCGTTTCAATATAAGGTTAATATTTTATTCCTTTAGTTGACGATGAATCCATCAACCCCTAGCGTTACTTCTTACTTTGCGAATATTTTTCATGCAGTGTCGTTGTTAGTCATTAATCACTATTCCTAGCGGCAGTAACGACTCTGTGTCTAGCGGCCTCTGAACACTTAGACCATGCTCTGTCACAGACCGCCAGGCTCATATAAAAATAAATTAAGCTTAAGACATTTTTAAAAGAATTCTTTTTAATATATAAAATATGATACCGTCGTCGTGGCGTAGTGGGACAATGATCGTTGGTTTGATTTCTATTTGAACAAATAGTATAACACATAAGTGAGCGGTAAGAGAGGTAAGGGGAGACCTCGGTTCACCTTCGAAGACACAATATAAATGAGGACCCCCGGCGTGAAGCTAGATTAGATTAGTAAAATACATACTTTAATTATTTTCATATGTATCTCCATCAAAGTCAGACCAAGCGCGGCCTTTGGAATTTTAAAATATAGTATTTTACAGACGCTACCTTAACATGCAATATTTTAAAATTTGGCAGAAAGTAGGGAAACAAAGTGTCTTAAAAGAAGTACTTCACACTGTATACCGTCTATATCTAGGAGGAAAGGCAGAGAGAACCCAGAGTTAAGAACCTCTGTTCACCACTTTCCCAAATTTCGATACATTGGTATCGAAGCGAGTGTTTAAGACGTATTAGAACCTGAAACGTGGGAAACTGAAACAATCAATTTCTATTTCTCCGATTGGAATTGAAACCCCGGACCGAGGCGTTTACATGCACGATGCACGCACGTGCCCGCTGCACGTTGAGCCGTCATGACGGCCTCGTCTTTCTGTATGTGTTTATATAGTTTTAACACATAGCTTCTTTCTGTATACTACAAAAAAGTATTTTCGATGATTTTATATTATATTCCATGAAAGTAATTTACAAATTTAATCGGAAATCCTTTTAGAATTATGAAAATAAGTTAATCGATGTTCACAACGATTTTCATGCGACATATTTCTAAAACTGATTTAGTTACCGTATGAATAGATTGCAAATTGCACCGTCACTAGCAATATTCTATACAATATATGTAACGAACGTCTAGCAGATAAATTGCCATGTCTACTGTAGATGTTCCTATTCTATTCTACAAACGTTTTTGGAATCGAGATTTTGGTAATGTCAGTTCAAAAATATTAAATTTTCTATTTAAATATTCTGAAGAAAACTACTCTTGTTGAATATTATATTTATTATATCAATTCGTCATTTTATTGCAAATATAAATACTTGTACTCTTGAGTTCGGGTGGTCTGGGACTTGTGACTCAAGTGTAGGATTAAGGGGGTCCCTTAAGCCTACACTTGAGTCACAAGTCGCCTTTACTGCTCGAGCTCCAATTGTCTAATCTTGTACTGTCTATTCTCAAATCACTTTTTATACAATTTAATTACTTTAAGATAATACCAAAATATGTTAAGATATATAGAAATAGAGAAGAAAGATCAAAACGAAAATATAAAAGTTATGCTGTCGTATATTCAAGTTCTAAATTGAACTAGCTGCCATTGCAAAAAATCATCATCATCACAGGCCGGATCAAGACACTTACATTTAAAAAAAAATATTGTCCTGGTCTGTTTAATCAAACTGCATTGGTCTCCTTTACTGAATACTTATTCCAATGCTCTCACTCAGCTTATACAGGAAACTATGAGTGAATATAAAAAAAAATCCAAAATATACTTATAATTTAAGGAGAAGCTGAATATTTACGTCAATTGCACGAAAAAAACAAGAAAATATATGGTTTTCCCTTTACCCTGTGTCGTGAGGGATGATTTATATCCAATATTGCAATATGGCGTAGTTTCAGTGGAACATCACGTAAATAAAAACGTAAATTCTAACGTTTATTGATTATTTTGCTTAAGGCTTAGTGCTGTACCGTTGACAAAAACATAAAATTTATTTTTATTGGTGTATTTTTGTTAACAGCAGAATGTATCTAATAATAATAATTTGCTAAATCGAACTCAACTCGAGCATGTTAATATTTGAAAATATATCTCCAGAAAGGCAGAAAATTAAATGAAGAAACATAACAAATAAAATGCCTCTTCAATTATAAAAATGATGAATAGTTTCCTTTTTTACTAAGATTTATCTAGAAAAATAAAAATAACCTAACATAAATCATCGTATCCCGTTGAAAATATACCAAAATAATATATCGAAAATAATAATAACATGACAAAAGTACGATATAAACTGTCCTGTATTCGCAAGTTTAAGCATAGTAAGAAAGAAGAAAAGCTAAACTCAATCAGGCGATAACCATAGAAAGTTCCTTCCAACCAAAGCCAGTTCCTCCAACATAAAATTATATTACCCACAGAACACAATAACACAATATGAGAACGATATATTATAAGTTTTTTTTCTGCTTAAGTTCGATTCGAATTCTTCGTTATATTTCCAATTTTGACATATTTCATGTTTTCTATGTATTATAATAACGTTTTGTCGAATTTAACGTTTTTAGTCAGTCCATTGTTTTTTATTATGTAAGTTAATGAAATGAGTAGGTATAGGTCGTTGTGGGTTCAATTCCCACTTGAGCGTATGATTTATTTGTTGAAAAACTTAAAGCTAGGATCCCTTTTTAAAAAGGAGTTTTTTTCCTTTTTAAAAAAGAAATAAACAAAATAAGAAAAAATACTTCCATAAGAAATCAGAAAATTATAGGGGTAAGAAGCTTCCTCATACAGAACAGACATTAGTGAAATTTAATCTCTTAAGAGGATTTTTGTATGACTTGTAGAGTATGGCTCTACATTCCAAAAATATATTAAAATAAAAGACTTAAGATAACATTGTTTTAAAATTATTATAGTTATTTTTTTAACTTCACGTTTTGTCCCGCGTATAGTAGGATAGGGAGTGAGAAGTTAGTGATAAGGCACTCCGTTCTTCAGTTACCAATTTTGAAATTAGGTATATATTGCGTGTTGAGTGTAACTCAACGGCGCCTTACCAGAAAGCAGGGAAATTTAAATAATGTATTCCATAGCGGGGATGAAAATTATTTCAAATAATAAATATATTATTTACTTTACAATTTTCAATCAATGGCCATGCGCTCGGTAACGCTTAAAAATATTTTTGTAGTAGTAGTTGTAGTTTACGTCGTATGTTTTAAATCATGACTGCCTCACTCGTAACACAGTAAAAATAAAAATCCTTAAATGAAAAAATTATGCTTACATTACAATAAAAATAATAATCAATACACATTTTCACTTACCTTTTTTATTTTTTTTGTATACGAACTTCGAATATTTTACACTAGATTCATGATGGAACGGTAGAAGTGGCGCAAACACGCGCATCCGGTATAATAAAAGTAAAAGTAAGAGCAGAAGCGGTAAAAGCAGAAAAGGGACAATTTTTTTAATAAGACTAAAAAACACAACGTGGATTCAAATCGCAATGATTATTAATTAATATTTTTTAAATATTTTAATTTTAGGTTTAGTAGTGATACAAACTTGTATCAGTTTTGGATTCTGTCATTTAGTACCTTTAGAAGTACCAAAAGTAGAAAGCTCTTCTAACCACTATTCTTGACTTGTTATATTTACCAATAGTAATACTGCGTGTCTTACTTATCTGTAATATGCCATAGCACGTTTGATGTGGCAACATTGCTCTTTGATAGACAACCATGTTTACAACTAAATTGTATAAAAGGCGGTAATCATTTCCTTTGAAATATTTTGCTATGTTGGGCTGGAGCAGTGAAAGCGAATTTTACTTACTGTAAAGGAGACCTGAGGCTTATACCTATGGTCCGAAGTTCCAGGCACTCCTCCGAGCTCAAAAGTGTTAATATTGATAATTGAATTTATAACAACAATATACTTACGAGATTCAGATATTGTATACGACATCTAAATCTCGCAGTGTCCCTTAGATTATTTAAATATACAAAATAACACTATGTTTTACCTTTCTATCTGTAAGATAAAATAATTTATATGTATTAACATATATAGCACGACGAGCAACTAGTATTTTAATGAAGTAGCGGCCTCTCTCTTGTAACTATTCCAATATATCAGTTACATTGACGTTTAATTAGCCGCTTCCAATGTTTCAGTAGAACTGTCTGAATATAACATATTTGTATTTTAGGTGGGATTTTGAATGTAAATTGATTTTCCCAGCAAATTTGCTGACCACTACAGACATTTTTCTGTTACTTGTAATATCCTAAATAAATAAAGTCATCACTATAAATATATAGTATAAAATAAATAAAAAAAAAACTGCTTCATGCTGTATACCGCACGCAGAGGGAACATAGTGTTAAAACACACCGTTCTCCACTTTCCGCCAAGTGCCAGAGCGAAGAAATGAAAATATAAATGTGAGTAAATATTTTATGTCCTCGAGTGGGGATCGAACCCACAACCAGTCGATTTTACAGTCACACTCTGTGCCCATGCGCCACGACTGGCCTCAAAATAAAAAAAAATAAGACGTCTTAAAAATATACCCTCCTAAAAAATAATATTAGCACTAAGTTAGACTTATTTGTCTCAAAAGCACTTGTGAACTTGCAAAACAGCACGCATAGGGATAGTTATCTGTCACCGAAGTTAAGAACATTTGGTCGTGAGTTGTGTAAGTCGTAATGCTTGCGGCTGTCTGTTGGAGCTTCAGCTTACTTTACGTCTATGGAAACTAAAGTTAAAGATCTTAGTACTTTCATAAGTTTTTGAGAAAATGAAACTTTTCAAACCACAACTTGACTTAATAAGTTTTACTATATAAAGATACATAATTTTAAAATATTTTATTTAAAAGTATTGCTGGTACATTTTGCAGTGAATTTTATGGTCAAAAAGTCACTTTGTTTTCTCTTTTATTTTGAGTTTTATAAGTTTTATGTAATTCATAGTTTGTTTAGTTTTACACTTTACGCATCGGTTGCACTACACGGTAGGAGACGACAGGGCTCACGGAAGGACGCCTCGATACTCGTAGTCGAAGTACCCGGCCAGTGGTGGTCAAGGAGGAGCACCGTGAGGTTCCAATGGGTGTTAGGGGTGACCTACATCTGCTACTGCATGAGTAACAAATAGCCCGCTCCAGTCCTCCCTTGGGCAATATATCAAAACGAAGGTATCCGCACGAAAAGAAGCTAGACTGAGAAGTTGTGGTAACGCTCTGTTACAAGAGAATAACACATATCGTCTATATCGACACCAGAAAACAAAATTGTAGTATCCCAGAAAATGTAATTTTTTATAAAAGCGAAAAAAAAAATCTTTAAAAAGTTGTAAAATATTATTTAGAAGAGTTAGAAAAATATTTCTTGCAGGAATTAAATTTTACACTAGTCTTGTATTTGCAATTAAGGGAGTGTTTCTAAGTCATAAGTCTCTTTCTCTTCTTATCGTTATTAATTTTATTACTAGATACAGCAATTGAATTTTAAAATATAAACCTTGAATATGCTGTATCTCGAAAAATTTAGGTATCAACGAAAACAAACTTGTTCAAAAGACTGGTAACTAAATTATCTAAATGTAAATTTAAAATTATAACTATTAGTTTGTTTTAAGCCAATATTTTATTTATTATGTGGCTTCCGTACCAATTTCATAATAAACATTGAATAACTTATAAAAGTTGACAAAATTAAGTTTGCGGGCATATGCACTCATATTTGTTACTTATTTTATACCATTGAATTGAGGCTGTCGTGGCACATGGGCACAAGGTTGTGACTGTAACGCGGTGGTTGTGGTCGGTGTTGATCTCCGCACGAGGGAACGATTTTTTATTTATTAATGTTTTCATTTCCTCGCCTTGGCCCTATATTCCCTCATTATGGACAAACAACAACAGAATAAAAACAATAACACATAAAAATTATAAGGAAAATGTAATACAATGTTTAAGTAGTAGTAAAAAAATTATCACCTTCTAATAACGTATGTTCTTTCTTCTCAATCTATGTTCGCAGTTGGAAAAACGCTTTGACCGAAATATTTATAGTTGTTTCGACTTGTATGATTTTACTTATTATTACTAAATAATTAACAATCTGGGGGCACGGCAGTGCCCCCGCCAAGTCGAGCAAAAAACAGCGGCACGGCCGTACCATCCTTTTCTCGAAGCAATTCAGGCCATTTTCAACCCCCTATAACTTCGTTGTGGATAAAACAAGA
>DWQW01011083.1:0-11674 GCA_018249695.1 Heliconius erato demophoon
GACAACTTGTCATTACAATTCATATTTCAATATTGTGACTACGAGAGTATATGTGTATATAACAAGTGTAAATAAATTTATTGTAAAAGCTGGATTTTGTGTCTGATTGTTGGTTCGCCTAACAATAGTGACATTCTCTTATGTTAAATATTGTATTTTTCAACTTCACGCTTTTTCCTGCACAGCCAACCAATGGAGAGTAAGGAAATGTTAATCAGGAATGCATTTTGTTATTCAAATTTTTCGTATTAAGGGTATTTACCTATACTGTTTCAATTAGCGCAAATACCTACCGTTGATACGTGTATAATCTATTAAAATAAACAAAAAAAAATCAGCTTTAAGCTGTATCCCGCACACAGCAGGATAGGCAGAGGGAACCTAGTGTAAAGACACTCCGTTTCCCACATTCTGACGAATTTTGGAGGCATTGCGAGCTGAGTGGCGGAACTCAACGCCGCTCTTTGCCTCGACACCAGAGCGAAGAAATGGAAATATAAATTTAAATAAATATTTCATTTCCTCGGGATCGAATCCACAACCGTCGCGTTACATTCACATCCTTGTGCCCCTGGGCTACGACGGCCTCTAAAATAAAAAAACTTAAAATAAACAAAATTTAAATTAATTTAAACTCAAGTCTGCCTTAAAAATTGAGGTCTTGAAGCCGGTCGGACAGTCACATATTTATCGTATAGCGAGCAAAGTAGCTCGCTCTGGTAACAAGGTAAAAAGGTGGCTTTGCGTTCTCAACTCAATGCACAATGCCTCCAGAATTCGGTGGAAAGTTGGCATTGGAAGAACGGAGTGTACACTAGGTTCCCAGGTTCCCTCTGCCTACCATACAGCGTACATACCTGGATATAGCGTGAAGTTAAAAAAAATAACCTTCATCGAATCCACAACCATCATATTCACAGTCTTAATTAAACGAAGTAATTTAATTATCAGCTTTAATATTTAATTGATTAAAAACAGAGTGCCATCACATTTTCTCCATGCGGAAGTTAATATATAAATATAATTAAATTTTCAGTCAATATATGAGGGTATACCACTAAAGTGAAAGCCCTAAGTGGTTTCCATTATCGTGTAAACGGATTAAAAGCGTGTGAGCCGATAGATTGACGTCGGTTTAATTTGATTTAATTGTATTATTATATAAAGATATGATTTATGTCAGGCCCTGGTTATAAAGTTTGTAAAATTATAAACGATGGTTGTGGGTTCAATCCCCAATTCCATGATTTTTTTTAGCTTCACGCACATGGCAGGGTACGAAGGAACCTGGGAACCCAGTGTTGAAGCATTCCTTTTTTATTCAGGTACTTATGCTCAGGCCGATTAAGGCAGGACTCCCTGAAATTCCTAAAAAAATATTAGGTATTTTAATTTTAATTATTAGGTATTTTTTATGTAGTCCACCAAATGAAGCCCGTCGTAGCGCAGTGGTACTAGCGTGCAACTGTAGGTTGTGGGTTTTATGACCACTTGAGAAAATGAAATATTGAACATTTTAATTTCCTCACTTTGGTAACGCCACTTAACACGCATTGCCTCCAGGTTTTGGCAGAAATTGGGGTATGGAAATGTTAAAATGGGAACGGAGTATTCCAGGTCCCCTCTTCCTACCCTGCTATGTGAATAAACCTTGAACCAACAAAATCCACCAAGTCACGACGCCCCCATAAATATAATATGTAAATGGAAAAAGAAAATTTCAAAGCTCTAACCGTGTGAGGGCTGAAGCGGGTTTATTAGGTCGCAAGCAACTCATTCATCATACATCGCGTTAGTCATATCCGGCATTAGAGGAATATATGTAACCCGTGAAACCGCTTAGTAACGTAAGTGACCTGAATACGTTTCCTGAAGTTTACGTAGAAATGTATAAGTAAAAGGAATGACGAGGCCAAAGAAAGAGGGCATAAAGTGTGCCCGTGTGGGTTCGCTTTGCCTGGTTTCGTTCGTTCGCTTCGTCTCGTTTCACCAAACAATATGCAATGTCTTTAGAATTCGGCGGAAAATCGAGAACGGAGTGTCTTAACACTTGATTTCCTTCCTTTAGTAAGTAAATCAGCTTTACGCTGTATCCCACACTCAACAAGGTAGGCAAAGTGAATCTAGTGTTAAGATATTCCGTTCCCCACTTACCGCCAAATTCTCAAGTCATCCAACTCACCAGATTACCAGAGAAAGAAAATGAAAATATTATATATATCATTCCCCCAAGTGGGAATCGAACCCACACTCTATGCGTTTATGGTTTCACGTTACAGATATATACACACATATAGGTACACAGAAGCCAAACCAT
This sequence comes from Heliconius erato demophoon, assembly GCA_018249695.1. NCBI lineage: Eukaryota > Metazoa > Arthropoda > Insecta > Lepidoptera > Nymphalidae > Heliconius > Heliconius erato. The sequence continues at coordinate 2,318 of DWQW01011083.1, forward strand.
CACTTTATATATATATTTTAGATTTTCGCAGGGCTCTTCCGGTGAACAATGATTTCCGATGTTCTACCCTTTTATTTTTATCGATACGGATACAAGATTGATAGATTGGATGATTGACAGTACCTTTCATAATATAAGTAACTTTGACCTGAGGCTTCGTCCGCGGTCAAATAAAACTAGGGGAAGCTACCACTGACTGAGGGGAAGCTACTACAGGTACAGTGGATTTCATTGAAACTATTAACGTGATGTAACATAGCCTTTAGTACTAATAGCCTTGTTACATCAAATATCTAACACAAAAATATTTTTTCAAATTGAGTTTGTCTTTCCCGTGGTCAGCGCTTTCAACCAAATAAACTCTTAAATTAAAATATATAAATTAAATTAGTTTTACGCTGTATCTTGCACACAGCAGGGTAGGTAGAGGGAATCTAGTGTTAAGATACTCCGTTCCTCACTTTCACCTAAATTTCGGAGGCATTGCATATTGAATGGCAGAGATCAACGCCGCGCCTTGCTCCGTTACCAAAGCGAAGCAAAGATTTTTTAAATATTTTATTCCCCCGAGTGGCAATCGAATCCACAACTGTCGTGTTTACAGTCGGACGCTTGTGCCACTGCGCTACAACGGCCTTAATAATTTGACTTATAATAGTAATTAATGTTTGCTTTATCATCGATTCACTGTTTACAATTTAAATCATCCTATACACACATATTACAATACCGTTCATAAAGGACTAAGTCTAATTTAAAGCCTATTTATATAGGTTATTTACTAAGCATATAATATATTTTTAAGTACACGCTTTATTCTATATTTTTTTACAACACACATACCCAACACAAAAATATTTTTTCAAATTGAATTTGTCTTTCCCGAGATCAGCGCATTCAACAAATTAAAATCTTAAACAAAAAAAAAATAAATAAAATCAGTTTCACGCTGTATCCCACATACAGCAGAGTAGGCAGAGAGGCACTTAAGAGGCACTAAGTTTTGGAGGCACTTTGTTAAGTAGCGTAACTCAACACCGCGCATTATGTCGTTACCAGTGCGATGAAATGCAAATATTCAAAATTTAATTATCTCGTTTTACTCAACATAATGACTCGAAAATCTGGACAACGAAAGTGGAGAGCGGAGTTTCTCAACACTATGTTCATAGCAATAAGCGAGATTCAGCGTGAAGCTCAAAAAAGTCCTCTACATACAAAAAAAATCTACATTCATAAGTACTTATTTATTCGCATCTCCAATCTCTAATTTTAATTAAAAACGTTAGTTTAAGCTTATTTTGCGTTAAACAAAGGTTCACTAGATCCGTCACTCGTGACCTAATAAGCTGAGCTGTGTCAAGTATTGAGGTCACACTCTGTACCGGTATACCGGTATATGTAAGATACCTACTCAAACAGAGTGAAATTTGAATATACCACGTTGCTGTAATTAAATTTCCTTATCCAGTTAATATCTGAGTAGAAGATCAGTGTTATATTAGCATAACCTTAGGAATATATATATAAAAAAACATACTTAACCTTAGGTATATATACAAAATATTTATAAATGAAGAATAAAGTAGTTTCACGCTTTATCCCGCATATAGGAGGGCAGGCAGAGGGAAGGTTCCGATGAACTTTCTCATCATACATTTCCTCACTCTGGTAACAAGAAAATGCGTGAGGTTGAGTTCCGCCACTAGCAATGTCTTAAAATTAAGGCAGTATATGGGGAACGGAATTCCCTACCCTATGTTCCCTCAGTTTACCTAGCTGTATGCGAGATAAACTGAGGAAACAAAGCTTTCACGCTATAAAAAGCCGACTACACTAAAATATTGAAATATTTTCAAAACATTTAATCATGTTTTAAAAGAGATTCCACGAATATTGCAAACATAAAACAAAAATATTTATTAAATATATTTAATACACATTTTATGAGGCCAGTCGTGGCGCAGCGGCACAAAGTGTGAGCGTAAAACCGACCGACGGTTATGGGTTCGATCCCCACTCGAGGAGATGAAATATTTACTTAAATTTATATTTCCATTTCTTCGCTCTGGTATCGCGGTTAAGCGCGGCGTTGTGTTTTGCCACTCAACAGGCAATGCCTCCAGAATTCAGCAGAAAGTGGGGAACGGAGTGTCTTAACACTAGGTTCCCTCTGCCTACCCTCCTGTATGTGGGATACAGCGTGAAGCTGTATATAATGTATATTTTAAACTCACTTGGAAGCTATGGTTGGCGTTGTTGATACTGCACTCCGCGAACGTGGCGTCTTCTAACTCGTATTCGTCCCAAAGCTGGCTCTGTAACAACCACACACTATCTAAACTTCTATACTAATATTATAAAGCTGAGTTTTGTTTGGTTTGACACGCTTATCTTAGGAACTACTGGTTCAAGGTGTAAAATTGCTTTCTTTTTTTTTGGTGGATAACACATTTACCGAGGAAGTATCCGTGATCAAAATTATTTTTAACCGACTTCTGTAAGAAAAGGAGGTTATCAATTCGACTGTTTTTTTTATGTTTGTTACCTCAGAACTTTTGACTGGGTGAACTGGTTTTGGTGTTTTTTTTATTTGAAATCAGTGCCTTTCACTTTCCGCATTTTTGAGACCTTATGTGTAGAGGCGCAACTTAACGCCGCGCCATCCTACATAAATATCTATCTGTATTCAAAAGCAAAAGTAAATTTAAATTGAATTGCAATTCAAAATACTAAGGAAGTTGTTTGCAGTAGATGCATTGTAAAACTTTGTTATTGGCTCCGCCAAGTTAAACTTTTTATTCCGTCTTTTTAGTTTCAGTAATATAAATTGCTATTTCAATGAATCTTTCATGTAGTCGGTTCTTGCCTTGTAACCCTATTTGAATGTCTATAGTTACTTTAAATAAAAAGATTGTGAAGCTAGTGAATATATTTTGATTTATATTTTTTTTATCAGCTTCATGCTGTATCCCGCACACAGCAGGGTAGACAGAGGGAACATGTGTTAAGACACTCCGTTCCCCACTTTCTGCCGAATTCTGGTGGCACTGCGTGTTGAGTGGCAGAACTCAGCGCCGCGCTTTACCTCGACACCAGAGCGAAGAAATGGAAATATAAATTTAAGTAATATTTCGTCTCCTCGAGTGGGAATCGAACCCACAACCAGTCGGTATTACAGTTACACATTGTGCCCCTGCGCCACGACTGGCTAGTAAAAATATAATATCATTTTTACAAATATTTATCGATATATATGATCGAAATTCTACGATGAGAGGGAACCTTGTGTTAAGAATCTCTTTTCTCCACTTCTCCCCCAATTTCAGACATTGCGAATTAAGTGGCTAAACTCAACTCCGCCGTTGCCTTTTACTCGATAATTTTCAATACTTACAAAAACATAAGTAATAATTCAAAATATCTCAACAATATAATTATAAAATTAAATTTATGCGGCAGACAGAAGGTTCCCAGGGAGCACCCAACTGTCGAGAACACAAACGGCGTCAAAGAGGTCGTTCCGCAAGAACGGAAACCGAAATGGTTGTTAAAGATTACAATTTTGTAATTACACGAAGGGATTTTAGTCGTTCGCCGTAGTGACTTTTGTTCCTTGTGAATAATATACAATATAAAATTAATTTTTACATATTTTATATATTTTGCAGTTTCATATTTTTTTTGCTGTTATTTTATATATATTATTAAAACACCACACTTTAATTTCAATTTTCATTATTTTTTAGGCTGTATTCAGCACAGCAAGGTAGGTAGAGAGAATCTGGGCCTCTAGCGTTAATACACTCCGTTTTCTATTAAAACACTTCCAATCCCCGACTTTCCGCGTAACTCAATGCCTCGCTTTGCCTCGTTACCGAGCGAAAATGTAAAAATATTACAAATTTCATTTCATTGAGTGGGTTGAGTTCCGCCACTGAACACGCATTGCCTCCGGAATGAGCAGAGTGTCTTAACACTAGGTATTCTCTGCCTATTCACTACATTCAATATACACAGCAGTGTACAGGGTAAAGCTAATTGACTGATTAATAATAGTATACATATCTTAATTCAGAAAATTGTATAAAAACCTACTTTCACATTTTAATTTACCAATAATCTTGCCCATTACGTTATCAAAGGGGAAATTCGCAAAGTCCGGTGAAATCAGTTCGGCAAACGCAACTGTTATAAAATTCTGTAGGCCGAGAGCCGGTTTAAAACGCCCAATACACGACATCAAAAGGTTTTATAAAATTGTTTGCGAAATTAATTTACTAAGTAATATTGTTTAATAAAAGTTTATATTTGACTACTGAGGTGAGTCGTGGCGCAGGGGCACAAAGTGTGACCGTAAACTCGACAGGTTGTGGTTTCGATTCGCGCTCGAGATAATGGAATATTTAAAATTTATATTTCTTCGCTCTGGTCACTAGGACAAGCGCGGCTTGAATTGCTTGACACGAGGCGGAAAGTTTTTAAGTGGAAGTGTCTTAACACTAGGTTTTTAGATTCCCTCTGCCTACCTTGTTACAAAAAATATATATAATTAGGTACTTCGTTTTGACGCGTATCTCGCAGATGGCGCCCAGTGTTAGGACGTTATGTTTCCTATGCGCCCTTAAATTTAAGAGACATTCCGTGTTAATTTTCGCCTTGCTTTGTCTTCTTACCAGCGCGACGAAATCAAAATAATTCATTCCCCCGAGAGGGAATCGAACCCACAACTATTCTTATTTACAGACTAGACGCTGTGCCACTACGACACGACGCTCTCACACATATCTATTGTATACAAATACCTGTCTTAAACTGCTCTAAAATATCCGGATAGTTTTCCAAAGTTCTCTATAACAAGAATTTGAGATAGCTCTAGGTAGCTTATGGAGACCTCGAGGTGAACTTTAACCTCACTTGTAGTCGGTTGTTAAAGAGGAAAATTACGGTCCAACACTTTAGTTAACTTTAGTTAAGATACTTCCGTTCCCCACTTTCAGGTGAATTCCTGAGACAATGCGTGGGGAGTGGCGAAGCTTACCGCTGCGCTTTGCCTCGTTACATGTCTTTAAACAATAAAAAAGTACTCATAAAACAAAGAATTTGCTTTGGTTTTGTAATTGGTTAAAATATAATTATTATATAATATATATATTATTTATTAATATATAATAGACTTTCTAATATACATTATGCTATCAAAACTTAACCGGACGAAACCCTAACAAATGTAACCGGAGGCGAGCAACCTAAATTTTATTTACAATTTAAGAAGCACAAAACGCCTCAAGGAGACAAGAAAATAGGTAATCTTTATTATCTGTATTTATATTTATACGCAGAATTAGGAATTTTGAAGAAAATAATTTCAAGAAAAATAACCATTTTAACTTGAATATTGGCCTAAAGGTAAATATTCAAATTGAAGGTAAATTTCTACATATGAATAAAATATTTTTCGTAACATTTATACTTGTATTCTTACATAACAACTCCAATCTGTATATAACGAAATTACAAATACTTTTTGATATACGTTTACTAAATAAGGATTTTTCTTTCCTAAGCGTGGATTAACACTTTAAAACTGTTAAAAATATTTAATAAATAGCATTCTCTCTTGCCAGACGATAATTCTTAGTAATTATCTTTGGGTGGCGGAAATTTGTAAAAATCTTCCTACAGAGATGCTAACAACATATATAAGTTGTAACAAGCGTATAAAAATTTTGACGTAGCTTGATCAGAACGTATGGCTTAATAGTCAGAACGCCTGGTCGGTTTTCAAGAGGCGCGGATTCGAGTCCCGCTACGTTAAAATTTTATACGTTTTCTAAATAAGTACTTTCTGATTTTTTAATTAATTTAGCCAGGATATTTATGAAATTTTAAGTTCTATGTATATTTCGGACATTTAGTTCTATATAGAATTCTATTTAAACAGTATGTACGTTATTTATACAGTTCGCTATATTTAGATTTACGTAACACAGGCAAAAACATATTATAGTGAAACTCCAATTACAAGAGAATATCTAATTTCTATTCTCAAGGAATTTAGTTTCTTCTGTAATGGTGAGACATTACATTTATTTCAAAGCTATTACGAACTTAATTGCATTAAATACTAACTTTTAGATACCTGCTCAAATAGATGTAACTACTTGTTGTGTTCATCCGTTTTCCTCTACTCGGAAGTATCTCAAAAAGGAGAGTAGTGCCTTGACACTAGGTTCCCATGTTCGCTCTGCCTATACAGCTTACATGCAGGATACAGCGTGAAGTTACTCGCACTCGTCGTGTAATGACACTATCAACGTATTGTTATCAATTTAGCCTTTATTAATGAATGGACTTTTCAACACAAGAAGAATTATTCGATTTGAACTACTAAAAGTGGGGAACGGAGTGTCTTAACACTAGGTTCCCTCTGCCTACCCTACTGTGTGCGGGATACAGCGTGAAGATGAGAATAAAAACCAATAATTTTGAAGATAAGTGCATTTAACGAAACAAACTTTTTAGATTTATAATATTAGTACAGAAGTATACACCTATACTTTAGATATTATAAAGCTAAAAGTTTGTTTCTGTGTTTATTATTATTATACACAAGTAAGTAAAGTTTGTTTCTGTGTTTATTATTAGTATTATACACAAGTATGTATGCATCAACAACCCAGTGGTGCAGTGGACGCGTATCAGCGCAACAGAAGGTAGATATGATTCCTTAAAGCTTGCCCGAATTGCTTAAGCAATCTGAACATGTGATAAAAATCCCAAAAAAAGCAGACAATAATATATTGCAATTTTTTCTTTAAATAAAAAACTGAGACATGAAATATAAACGCAATATAATAAAAAACTAACTAGAACAATTTAATCTTTTAAAAAACCCGGGATCCAAAATATTCCTCCTTTTGGTAAAGTGCTTGCTTAAACGACTTATATGAATATCATAAAACATAGCTAAATTCTAAAACCTGTAATCGATTCATTAATTCAGGAGCTACAGTGCCACAGACAAGCACACAGATAAGTCAATCTTATAACACCTCATATACACCTCAATAGCATCGGAGGTTTAAAAAAACATAAATAATTTTTAAACAATAGAGGCCAGTCGTGTCGAAGGGGCACAAAGTGTGACCGTATATCCGACTGGTTGTGGGTTCGATCCCCACACGAGGAGATGAAATATTTACTTAAATTAATATTTCCATTTCTTCGCTCTGGTGTCGAGGCAAAGCGCGGCGTTGAGTTCTGCCACTCAACACGCAATGCCTCCAGAATTCGGCAGAAAGTGGGGAATGGAGCGTCTTAACACTAGGTTCCCTCTGCCTACCCTGCTGTGTGCGGGATACAGCGTGAAGCTGATTTGTTTATTTATTTAAACAAATAAATTTAAAGCAAAAACGAAAATTGTATGTAATTTATTCAGAATACAAAAACAGTGGAGTCATCGTACGCGGACGAATAATCAATAGAATTGAGTTGTGTGCGTTATACTCGTATATTGTACATTCGGCTGCATGTTAAAATATCGACACATATGCTAATTACATTTTACAATGGATGAAAAGTTACCAAAATAATATTATATATTTTTTATTTTTTTTTATTATATCGACTTGGCATGATGTATTTTTGTAAACATTTTTAAAGAGTTATTCCACACTTAAGAAAGAAAAATACTTATTTAGAAAACGTATAAAAATTTGAACGTAGCGGGACTTGAACCCGCGCCTCCTTTAAACCGATTTTCTTTCCTAAGTGTGGAATAACACTTTAAAAATCTTTAAAAAAATATTTCAAAAATAGTATTCTCTCTTGCCAAACGATAAGTCTTAGTAATTATCTTTGGGTAGCGGAAATTTGTAAAAATCTCCCTACAGAGATACTAACAACACAAATAAGTTGTAACAAGCGTATAAGAATTTCGACGTAGCTTGGCGAGAACGTATGGCTTAGTGGTCAGAGCGCCTGGTCGGTTTCCAGGAGGCGTGGGTTCGAGTCCCGCTACGTTCAAATTTTTATACGTTTTCTAAATAAGTATAATGTATTTTTATAAATTTGTAATGAAATATAAAAAACTTAATAGATCTGATGAGAGATTGTGGGTTCGATTCCCATTCGAGGAAATGAAATATTTAAAATTCGAAATTTTATCCTCATTTTACTTACCAGTTATATGTAGCTTATATACAGTATAACATTGTTGTATCAGCGAGCTGATGTGATAATGGAGCCAGAACCTGATTATTAGAATAACTTTTCAATTTATATATCACTAGGTGTTGAAAGGTGTGCTTTTTTACTATACATTTTTTTAGCTTCACGCTGTATCCTGCGTAAAGAAGAGTAAGCAGGGAAAACCTGGGAACTTTTTAAGTTAAGTTAAGAAACGGAAGTGCCGTATCTCACTTTTCGCGTGAGTGGTGGAACTCAACGCCGCGCTGTGCCCCGCTATCAGTGCGAGGAAATGAAAATATGGATTACCAAACCCACAACCAGTCGCATTTACAGTCGCCCACTTGTGACCCTGCGCCACGTCTGGCCTCGTATACAAGAAATAATATTTAATTTTTAATTTCATTACAAATAGGCTGTTCGTTATTTAGAACATTATTGTTTCTTAAGGTACGCACTAATTTTTTATTGGAGTCTACGTTTATACATTACTCTTTCGTAATTTATACAGCTCACATTAAAGGTATAGGTAATTAAAGTAACGTCAATTACTGAGGCCGTCGAGGCACAGCCGTACAGCGTTTGAGTGTAAACACGACAGTTGTGGGTTCGATTTCCACTCGCATGATGAGAACAAGATAAAGCGCGGCGTTGAATTCTACCACTCAACACGCAATGTTTCTAGAATTTGGCGGAAAGTGAAGGGTGTAGTGTCTTAGCATTAAGCTTTTTCTGTCTACCCTGCTACATGCGAAATACAGCGTGAAGTTGTAAGAAAATATATAGGTACTAAGCATATATAATTTAAAAAAAATATAAATATTTTTTTATATAATAAATAAGTATTTATTTAACCAATTTTAAACAAAAAATAAGTATTTATTTTTTGTTTAAAATTGGATTTCTTTGGGTATCCAAATAAATATTATTTATACAAATACCAACAAAAAAAAACAAATACAACCAATCAAATCAACATTACATATGATATATATAAATCCAAATAACGTCTACGCCGTAGTAGTCCTACGACGTACGTTCGTAGCAAGGTCAAGTAGTAGCCTTGGCATTGTAGGCGTTCCGTAGCGCGTAGCCGTCGCCGTAGCGGCTACGCACGCGGCGTGGGCGATAAGTAGTGAAGTACACATCTCTAATAAAAAGATACTT
>DWQW01011084.1:0-11673 GCA_018249695.1 Heliconius erato demophoon
TTTAGTTTAAATGCCACCATTAAAACCACGTTAAATATCATCTTACTGGCTTAAGAAATCAAAACTTTTGAACGAATCTGATTTTTAGGCTCGTGAAATATATATGAAATTGATAATTTAGAAAGTCCTTAATATTATTTTAAAACTAAGTGTAGACTAGGTTATTAAATATAAAAAAATATATAATAATACCTTTCTCTTAATTGCACACTATTAATATTTTATGTCATAAAAATAAAAAAACTATATTTTTTCTTTGCTTCACACTGTATCTGTAGGGTAGGCAGAGAGAACTGAGTGTTAAGGCACTTCATTACTCTCCGCTGAATTTTCGAAGTACTGCGTGTTGAGTGGCGGAAAGCAAATACAAACCTTTGCCTTGGTCCGAAAATATTAAATAAAAATCAGCTTCACGCTGTATCCCGCGCAAAGCAGGATAGGCAGGACAAACCTAGGGTTAAGACACTCTGTTCCCGACTTTCCGCTGAATTCTGTAGGCATTGCGTAGCGGAACTCAACGCCGCGCTTTGCCTCGACACCAGAGCGAAGAAATGGAAATATAAATTTAGCCTCAACAACCTATTTTTAAAGGAAATATTCTAAAAATCTACAAAAAATTAATTACCGAGTGCGGTATGCAAAACTTATAAATGTTATGTATTATCTCTTCCCGCGCTGTAGAGTCGGACGCTATCTCCACCAGTGACATCTAGAACAAAACAATTTTAAATTAATGAAATGAAGGGTACTACTTTTGTGAATGTATATCAACCATTTTTACTATAAGTTTAGACCTAATTTAATTTTCTATAATATTTTTTGTTTCCAGATATTGTACATATTGTAGGTTATGTTAACTTTATTTCGTAAAATATAGGAGTTTCAATTTTCAAAAGTTTATCAATCTTGTTTTCTCACAAGTCATTTTCATATTATATAATAGATGCATCACTACCTTCTCTATAGTTTTTGTAGTAAGAGAGGAGAGCGGGAGAGCCGGGATGAGTTTTGGAAAAAAATACATTTAAATATAGATTATTGACAATGCTTATAGATTATATTCACTAGTGGCAGAACTAAACGCCGCGCTTAACCTCGACACCAGAGCGAAGAAATCGAAATATAAATTTAAGTAAATATTTCATCTCCTCGAGTGGAGATCGAACCCACAACCAGTCGGTTTTACAGTCACACTTCGTGCCGCTGCGCCACGACTGGCCTCAATAAATATCAAATATTAGACTATAAAAAATTAAAATATTATCAAAAAAACAGATTACCACATAAATCAGTCCCATCACATGTGATCCAAATTAATATAGATCACATAAAAATTAAAAACAACCGCCTCACAAACGGCCCACATCCAATAAATCTTCTAACCAGTGTCTAAGCAATAAAACCTATACGGAGTGTATGTACGTCGAAATAAACACATGTTGCTTGCTATTTATTAGAAGCATTAGGGCTAATGAAATTAATTGACGCACGAACGTCCGCATCCACATGCTTATATCTTGTTACAACGTACTAAAATAGGACATGTTTTTTTTTATGAAGACAAGGGGAACCTAGTGTTAGGTACTCCGTTTCTCAGTTTCTGTCGAATTCTGAAGGTATTGCGTATTGAGTGCCGGAACTCTACGCCGTGCTTTGCCTTGACACGAGAGCGTAGCAATGAGAATATTAAATATTTTATTTTCTCGACTTGAAATCGAACACAACTTATCACGTTTACAGTCATACACTTGTGCTCCTGCGCCACGACTGGCCACAACATATTTTATTAATTATAGTAAATAGTTATAAGCTAGTCGTGGCGCAGTGGCACAAATTGTGACTGTAAAATCAACTGGTTGTGGGTTCGATCCCCACTCGAGGAGATGAAATATTTATTTATATTTATATTTCCATTTCTTCGCTCTGGTGTCGAGGCAAAGCGCGGCGTTGAGTACCGACACTTAACATGCAATGCCTCCAAAATTTGCCTCGAAAAGTGGGGAACGGAGTGTCATAACACTAGGTTTCCTCTGCTTACCCTGCTGAGTGCGGGTTACAGTGTGAAGCTGATTTATTTATTTATAGTAAATAAAACAAGAGATTATTATTTGTTATAAAATTTAGTATTTAAATTTTTTTATGAGCAAACAGGGGTTGACTGTAAAATTTATGAATAATCTATAACTACCTTTTAAAAAATAGCATATTTCATAAATTTTACAGTATTTTACAGTAAAGCAATAATTTTGTTTACCAGAGTGAGGAAATGAAAATAAGCAAAGATAATTGTTTTCGGTAGTATTGATCCATTTATAATCAGACAGATCGCGCTTACAATCAGGCGCTGTCCCACCGCACCACGGTCCACGACAGCCACAATTTATCTTTTTCTCTTTTTAATAATATAAAGCGAAGTCTATAAAGTAATTGCCTAAAAAAAAGCTTCATGTTGTATCCCGCACACAGCAGGGTAGGCAGAGGGAACCTAGTGTAAAGGCACTCCGTACCCCAATTTCTGCCGAATTCTGCAGGCATTGCGTGTTGAGTGGCAGAACTCAACGCCGCACTTTACCTCGACACCAGAGCGAAGAAAATGGAAATATAAATTTAAGTAAATATTTCATCTCCTCGAGTGGGGATCGAACCCACAACCAGTCGGTTTTACAGTCACATTTTGTGCCCCTGCGCCACGACAGGCCTCACCTACAATAATTGCTTAAAAATATTAAATTTATAATAAGTAAGCCTAGTGAATAAAAAATTAATTTAAAGTAGAACTGGCTTAAGCAAATTACTCTGTGTAACTACTAGAGTGCATAACGTTGTGCTTCTCCCTGACTGCGCCATGATTTATGGAACGTACTTCAGTGCCTCGAGTAAACTAACTATAACAAGTTTTATACTATAAACAATTTATCATGTTAATGTTTATGTAATGTTATGTAAAGAATATATTTTAAATTTGGTCTCTACGATGTTATTGAACACTTTTAGGCCCGTATTTATATACGAGATGAGAGCTCTCATCTCTAAGATCGATCTTGAGAGAGGTCTTGTAATGCCGTTTTCATTCATTCATTATAATCTTTGAATGAAAATGGCATTTCAAGATCGCTCTTAAGATGCATCTCAGATTTGGGGCCTAGTGAACCATAATTTTATTTTTTTTGTTACATAATAAGTAACCACATTATTTACAGTATCAGAACTCAAACAATAATCGTTAAGCCTCACCAATAAATAAATGATAAAGTAGAAAATAAAGTATTTTAAATATATGAAAGAAAAATATAATTTATTTATTTATTCTTCCCTTCACTTATAAATATTAGGGGTAAGATCTCTATCTGCATATAGAGACGTGAAACTTTGTCAAAATAAATCCCGCGTCTAAGAGCCACGTGCGGCACATACATAATGCAATACCAATATTGAATGCATATTAATCATATCCTTTCTGAGTCACTGAATATAACACAATGATTAAATCACTGCTACTCACAGGAGGCTCTATATGTGAAACGTTAATTTATATCTGTAAGCGCTACGACTTATATAGCTGTTATTTACAATATCTTTACCTTTACCAGAAAAGCAAAAATCTCTGTCTATATCTCTGTGTGTCTGTATATCTGTCTGTAGCACCGTAACTCCTGAACGAATGAACCGATTTGTGTGCGGTTTTTTTTAAACAGAAGCGTTGTTCATCGCGGTGGTTCTTAGCTATGTCTTATGAAAAAAGGATTAGCACTTTAAGAGCTACAAGTACTTTGATAAGGCAAAGTAGTATTTTTTTGGGTCGGGGGCTAATTTTTATTTCACTATTCTGTCACCCTTCCAAGAATACACGCTAGTGTGTTGACATCACACAATCTCAAGCAATTAAGTAGTTGTTTAACTCCTCCCTATCGCTCCATGTTAATAAGGTTATCTGGGATCGCTCTACATACTTGATGAATGACAAACTTGGTATCTTTAGTGATAACTATAGTTACTTTCTACTTATAATCAGTAAAGTTATATACAGATATAAATATGTACTAAGTTAATTACTATTAAAACATAAAGGTGTATTTTTACATTTACATAATAATACATATTAATATAATATTAAATTTATAAAAAAATATAATAAATTAATCCTCCAATAACATCTGTGGAATACAGCTTGAAAGACTTAAGGGGAAATTAAGATATCTTTTTTTCTGCTTAACACTGTATTCAGCACACAGCAGGGTAGGCAGAGGGAACCTAGTGTAAAGACACTACGTTTCTCAATTCTGGCGAATTCTTCGCGCCACGCTTTTACCTCGACACCAGACCGAAGAAATGAAAATATTTCATACCCTTAAATGGGGTCCAACCAAACCCAGTCCAGTCCAGTCGTGTTTACACTCACACACTTATCTCTACGCCACGAGTGGTCTCAAAATATTTTTTATTGAAATAATATGTAAAATAATGTTTTATAATTATTTTGCAATGGCATTCAAAAGAAGTGATTATCAAATGTGTGGGCCGATTTGAACGTGTTTTTACAGCTGATTTGTATACAATGTTCATTGTTCCTTTCGTGTGAGCTACAACGCGAAGCTTAATCGAAGGAATCATTTCTTGACTTAATATTTAAACAAAAGACATTGGTATAGTGCAAGTCAAATCAGTATTCATTCGGTGTGATATTAGAATAAAAGACCGCGTTTAAATTATAATGGCTGTCACGTGCTTCCTGTTTACATAAATAAATCTAATTCTTCAACATTTCTAGATAATAATATGTAGCTCTGCATTGTAATTTCCATTATAATGATACAAAAAAAATCAAGATCACGCTGTATCCCGCACATAGCAGGATAGGCAGAGGGTTCTGAAGGCATTGCGTGTTGAGTGACGGAACTCAACGCCGGGCTTTGCCTCGACACCAGAGCGAAGAAATGAAAATATAAATGTAAATAAATATATATAATGATATAAACATAATGATATAAACATAATATATAAAAATGTGTTTTTGACAAACTTTTAGGTAGATAGTTATATTAGTTAAAAATTCTTAGTCAACATTAAGAAACCATAACTTAATTAACATCAATTCGTCGATTTACAGAAAATATAAACAAATATACTGTTAAGTTTTATTAACATCAAATCGTCAACTTTCTACAAATACAAATAAACGTAAGCTTAGTGTTGCCATTAATTAAAATTAAAGTTTTAAAATAGTATTGCCATAGAAAATTTATAGACATTAATAGAGTTTTCAACTGTCTATTTGATAAGTAATTATCTTTCTTTCTTTTCTTTTTTTTCTTTTCTTTATTGTTATTGTCTGTAGTTTTTCCATAATATTTGAATATTAAATACAACATATTTTAAACACTTTGAGATTAAGTTAGTAGCAAGATGCCTATAGTTTATCTTATCAGTATATTTACTTACTTATTTCTTGTTTACTAACATAATAAGTAACGTAATCATATGAACTGAGATGAAATAATATCTTTGTATGTAATTTTTTTTTAGTTTCACGCAGTATCCCGCATGTAACAGAGTAAGCAGATCCCTCTGCCGACTTCTGGAGGCGGTGTTGAGTGGCGGAACTCAACGTCGTCCTGACATATAATTTAAAGAAATAAAAATGAAAGCTTATATAATATACGTGATATTTGATTAGAGCAGTTTTATGTAATGTAAAAATCAGTATTCTAGACAGAGGCGTGTGAACACAGCGATACCATAAGTCCCACTCTATGCGAATCCACATGTTCGCTATAAAAACTGGTTATTCACCGAAAGACCATTGTAATAATTCCTAAAACAATATTTAACTATAACTAAATTGATTGAAAAATATTTTCTATTTAAAAAAAGTATTACATATTGCAATCTTTTTACTTTTTTTATATTTTAAAATCACCTCAAGTGATGTAAAAGGTTAGAGCGCGTAGACGGTTTCTAAAAGGCGCGGGTTCGAGTCCCGCTACGTACATTTTTTATACATTTTTAAAGTATATTTCTTAATTAATTATATCGTATTTATAGCAAAAGTGGGTGTAGTAATAGGTTAATAGGTTAATAACGTTAAACTATAATAAAATATTGTAAAGGCAGTTTAATTCCCTGTGGATTAGTAATACACTTTAAATAAATAATTAATTATGGGTGCTCTGCTTGATTAAATTTATAACGTGGTGGTTTTGTTGAAAATATCTATATGTCTTTAGGCTTAAAACACAAATACTCGGTCTTTTTTTAGCTCCATACTGTATTCTGTACACAGCACAGTAAGCAGAGGGAACTTGAGAAACTAGTGATAAAACATTCCCCATACTTTTAAGACATATACAATTTCCGCCCAATTCTCGAGACATTACGTGTAATGTAGCGAAACTCAACGCCGCCCTATGCGTAATTATCAGGGCGAGAAAATGAAAATTCAATTTCCCATAGTCTGCAACCGTTACATTTATAGTCACATTAAATCTACGCAAAATCATAATTTAAAAAATATATATAAATTCACATTTATCATTAATGTATCAATAAAAAAAATCCACTATATCAAGAGAAGGTGGTCTCACATTAGCATAAAGACAATCAGGGGTAGCTTGACATCACGTCATCGACGAGGCACCAACACGTCCTGGCCGAAACGTGCATAGCATCCCACTTCCACCACATACCAGGAAAAAAAATTAAAATAATATGGCTATAGACCTACGTGTTAACAGGACATGCCTATGGAGTAATCGTTAGTAATGTAATGTAATCTTTATATGCGTTATGCCTTCCGTTTCGCTATAAACTTTTGTCGATCCTCCTGTTATATGTTCATATGTGTTCATACATCCTGTTTATAAAATCAGTGTTAAACACTTTTTTCTTCATTTTCACGCTATATCTCATATGTAATAGGTTAGGTAGAGGGAGCCTAGTGTTATGGCACTCCGCTACCCACTTTCCGCCGGAACTAAACACCGCCCTTTGCCTCGACCAGAGCAACGAAATAAAAATATTATTTGTTTATTTTTTTATTTTATAAATTACCTAACAAAATAACAATTAGTAAATATTAAAAATTTGTAGTAATTCAAAATTAAATTGTATTCCCGAAGAAATGGAGGGTCGTGAACCCTCTCATTTGACATGTATAGGCACGTTGTACCACATGACAATGAATCTATTAGGATTCTAAGCGTACTACGGAACGGCCATTTCGCACAGGTCGGTGGTATAGCGACATAATAATAATGGAGGTAATAAAATTTTACGGCACTTGATCAATGCATATCGTTAGTGCAATTCGTAGTATTAGTAATTATTTTCTTAAATTATTGATATAAATACCTAACATAAATAAATTATTAATAATATATTTCACAATCGTATGCAAGTTTCAGTCAGCGAGGTGGAGAATTTTGTGATATGCTTCGGTTCTCTTCGAATACCCCACAACATAGAACCGTGTAAAATAATATGTGATTTTCCCAAAAATAAGGAAAAAAAAAATACTTTCTATTTTAAGGAAATTTAAATATTCACAACTGACACCGAGCTAGTGATTTCCATATAAAAATGCATAAGGTTCTGTATTCATTAAAAGTCTATAAAATTATTTCTTAAACAAAACAGAAAATAAATAAACTAAAAATATAGACATCACAACACAAGACAATAAGAAAGACATCTTTTACAGAAACTTACACAAACTTTAGTGCTAATTAAAACACAAAGGACCCTCGGTTGACATAATAAAACGTCGCAGAACACCGAATAGTTCACCGGAGCCCACCTGTAATTATTGCAGGAAGACTGACACTGGCAACCCGGGCCGGTGCGGAGCTGTGCAGGGTTAACGCATTAATTAAACAGACAGCCTTTAAATAAACATACACATATGTATATTGAGGCCAGTTGTGGCGCAGAGGCACAAACGTGTGACAGCACCGCGATAGGTTGTAGGTTCGTTTTCCACTCGAGAAAACGAAATATTTTATATTTTTTATCGGTGCCGACATGCAATGCCTCTTGAATTCGGCGGAAAATGGGGAACGGAGTGTCTTAACAATAGATTCCCTCTGACTACCCTGCTGTGTGCGGAATACAGTGTGAACGACACGCGGGCTCACTTGCTTAAACTTATTGTTTATGATGGCGTAATTATATAAAATATTTAAATATGTACTGTTCTGATTTACTCGTATAAGCGGTCTAATAAAGTTTAATTTAAATCCATCCATCAGCAAAGATCCGTCCTAACAAACTTTCACATTAATAATATTAGTATCACTTATTTTATTCTTGTTTTATATGACTAAAGTAATAAAAAAATATTACTGTTAAGACAAAAATTATGTTTAATACTTTTAAATTTCACATTTGCCTATAATTATAGTAAAAATTTCTACAAATATTATTTTACGCTATACAAATTAAAATTTGATCTAAACATTAAAATTCTTTGTGATTTCAAAGCCCTGTTCCTACACAGTGGTTGAAAATAGCGAATGGGACGAACTCGGTCGGTAATCAAAGGACAGAATCAGACTGCACCTCGACTCTTTGATGTTTCTTTATAAATTAGTTTGAGCTTTGTTAACATTTTTTATTTTCGAAATTTTGTAGAGATATACTATAGTACATATTTCAAAGTACAGTCAACGCTCAAGCCAGAGAAAGCAGAGGGGAACTAATGTTAAAACTCTCCGTCGCCCATTTTTCTTCGAATTCTGAACGCATTATGTGTTGAGTGGTGGAGCTTAACGCCGCACTTTTGTCTCGACACCCGGACAAAGGAATGAAAATTCTCAATATTTCATTTCCTCGAGTAGGAATCGAACCCACAAAATGTCGCGTTTACAGTCACACGCTCGTGCCACGACGCCACGACTGGCCTCAAATATTTTTTTTTTAGTTAATGTATCACTGATTAATTATTTGTTTCTTCACTTTAGTCATAAATAAGCATATGTATTTATAATATAATGCAAAGCGACATGAAAAAAACACTGAAAAATAATACAGCACCCCATATATTTCAATTAACATCAAGATCGTCGGTGTTCTAAATATATGAGGAATGGGAATCAAAGGAAATAATCAGAAGTATTTTTATTAGTCAAAAGTATAATTTATAACAAAGCAGACGTTTACGAGCCTAAAGTGTAAACTTTTATTTGAAGGGCACTTTTAAAAGATAATAGATATATTTCTTTCTTTTTTTTAACGCCAAAGACAAATCAAAATTTTAAGTGTTGTGTTGATATTCGGTTCAAAGTGCGACAAGTTGGTCCAATATACCTAAAAGCTGAGGAGAGCTCTGACAGGGGTTGATTAATGACCAAAGTCTACTTCACGCAGATAGAATTACAAACTTCGTGACTGTTTTAAGAATATTTTGTTGTTTTCAATATTCTATAAAACGTTCTAGTAATATTTAAATATCTTTTAAGATATAGCTTTTTTAAGCTTGTTTCAAATTACTAAATTCTTTTTATTGAAATATATGAAAAATGTTAGTATGATATTGTTTAAGTTATTATGCTATAAAAATTAAAAGATTAAATAAATAATACGTTTTAAATTATTACCAGTATTATTATTTGTTTTTTTTTTTTATTATGTTCATTGTTATATTTTGGAAAGTAATTAATCATGTTGCTGTCAATTCTTCAAAAATAAAACTATCCGTACTTTTAAATATTATGAAATAAAAGAGATATTTGAAAAGAGATAATTCTCTAAATCTTCTCACGTTAATGCCTTTTCGTGATACAGTTGTAAAGCTCGAAGCTTTCTCTGAATGTAATACGAAAGAATATACATATATTCCATTAGAGCTTTAGCATGTCGAAATTCCAAAAACCAATTTCGAACTTTCGTTCTAAAATAACCTTTACAGAAATCCCCAACCTTCCGCCTCTAACGTCTGTAGAACATTTCCGCGAAACGATAAGACGAACGTAATATTCACATTTGCGACATCTCATATGATGATAACGTTCAAACTGGAAACTATGAATTGAAATAATATTAATATGAATAATCATATTTAATTATAGTAAGCTTTTACGAAATAGAAATTGTTCGATTTTTTTTTAAATGAGCAGTTTTTACTTGAGTGCTATTATATAGATGTTACTCTAAATCTATTATTAAATTATTCGTCACAAATATTTCGTTCTTTTATTTTCAAATAATCCTCGTTTGCATAAAAAGCGTAATGTATGTTTTTTTTTCTATTTTCATAAACAATCACCAAACTCAAAAGCTACATTGAACAAATGTGTATATTTAAAATATGAGTGGACCAAGTGGAATTTGAATTTGCAACTACATAATATGTGAGCTATAGGATAAAATTTCGGTTCGGTTTCGGTTCGATTTATTAAAAATTATAACAATAAATTTCCAATAATTAATTTAAATACGACGGAAGTATTTAAATGTTATTATATTTATCAATTTGCCAACTTGTAATTTTTTTATTTAAAAAAAAACCAGTTTCACGCTGTATCCCGCACACAGCGTAGGCAGCGGGAACCTAGTATTAAGACACTGTATTCCCCATTTTCCGCTGAATTTTTCGATCGAACGGATCGAACCCACAACCGTCACGTTACAGTCACTCCCTTGCGCCCATGCGCAACGCCTTTTTAATAAATTCCTTTTATTCACTTATTCGCTTTCCACTCGCCTCTAAAGGTGTTTAAGAAATCTCAATATAGTACAGTATGTCGTTACGCGGTGTCGCCAAAGTGGGACGGCCGTCGACAGACATGAAAGGATTTCAGATGAATCTATTTTCACCCGCTTTGAAACTCCGATGCATTTAGTTTGTTTGTTTTTGCAACTTTAATAACTTAAACTCCAGCGCCGGGAATGTTAGCGTGACAGGGTGGACAGACCGTGTCTTTTTTCCTCATTATTTCTCAATATTTCTCAATGTAAATTAGATATTTAAACTTGGTCATTTGTGGTTTAGACTCTGTAAGCATGTTTTCGTAATACAAAAATGTTGATATTCAATTTCGTAAATTGTTAATCATTATTATTGTTGTGGGTTCGATCCCCACTCGAGGAGATGAAATATTTACTTAAACGTATATTTCCATTACTTCGCTCTGGTGTCGAGGACAAGCGCGGCGTTGAGTTCTGGCACTCAACACGCAATGCCTCTAGAATTCGGCAGAAAGTGGGGAACGGAGTGTCTTAACCTACCCTGCAGCGTGCGGGATGAAGCGTGAAGCTGATTTTTTATTTTATTAATCATTATTAATCACATAAGAATAATTTAAATGGGATGGTGATTTCTATTATCGAGAGAGAAGAAAATAGTAGATATATAGATATAAGATAAAACTTTTGCATATATAAAGATAAAAACATTTTACAAGACAAAATAAATAAATACCAAAAAAAAACGAATAAAAAATACATTTCTATAGTATACAAAGGTGACCCTATAGATTGATCTGAAGTAAAAGAAGACATTTGTAACTAATACAGAATAGTAAAAGTGTAATATAAAAGAAAATATTTACTAATATTTTCAATGTTCTAAAATACTACGCTAAAACACGATACTCAAGGTAAGTGCTTCGAAGTTGTTCCTACGTGATCAGAATCTTCCAAATCCCGGATCTTTCTTATGCATACTATATATAAAATACG
>DWQW01011085.1:0-11671 GCA_018249695.1 Heliconius erato demophoon
AAGAAATTCAAAAAAAATCTTTTTGCTTTCTATTAGTCTTTTTAAGTATCCCTCTATCCATTTCAGTCAAAATTACTAAATGTACAGACAAAATATTTTTACTGTCTTATTATATATAGAGATTAAAGAAAGTACCTGTCAAGTCCTCCCAGAGTTTGGTGAGCCCGAGCCAAGTTCAAGTAGGCTTCAGCTCGCATCGGAGCCGAGTCCAGCTCTTCTGATATACCGAGCTGGCGGTTCGCAAATTCCAGAGATTCTCTGTAAATTTTTTCAAAGATCAAAAAGTATTGATTGTTTAATATAAATTGATACCTATGTAAAACGTTCACTATTTTAATTATCACATTTATATTTGTAACATAATTATTACTTTATTGTGTGTCAGAAATAATAAAACTATTTATGAAACGTATTACGACTTGAGATTAACTAAGCTATGACTTGAGATTTTTGACGATTTAGTCAGTTTGAATGGATAGATTCAGACTTTGTTATAAGTGTGTGAATCTGAATAATGCTTAAGACCAGAAGCGAACGCACGATAGCACATAGAAGCACGATTTTCCTTTAGAGTCTTTTTAACGTAGCTCTATGATGTATGTCCCACATAGGTGAATCTGGTGTGGATACTCCGTTCCCCACTTTTTGCCCAATTTTCGAGACATTGCGTTTGAAATAGGAGAACAGGTGAAGAAATAAAAATAATTAATTCGAGTCATTGAACTCTCAACCGTCGCACTTGCAGTCAGATGCTGCGAAACGTATAAAAAAAGTGGATACAGCATTTTGACGGGTTAGTGATTCCGAATGGTTAAATTGAAGTATGTGAATTTATTAGCATTATTAAAAATAGGAGTAAAACGTTTCCTTCAGTATCATTCATTTCCTCACCTCTCTCTTATCTAGAATCATCACATTTTGTCAAGAATATTTTAAAATCTATATTTGAGTATAACTATGTTCACTCTTCCATCAGATACATACCTATATTTGCCAAAGTCCATGTAAGCCTGATAGAGGTGTCCAAGCAAAGCGAATTTATCGCTGCGGTGTCTAACGCCGCGGAGAGCAGACAGCCACACTTTCACTGCTAAGCGCTGTTCATTTTGGCCGTATAGACGGACACCGCGCTCGATCTGAAAAATCATCATAGAAAATATGATTTTTTAAAAACCACCTCGTGTCGACAGAGTGACGTAGTTTGTAAGATAATTTGTTGCATATTTTTTTATTAATTTAAAAAGAGTAAGTAAGTCCAATAAAAAATGATATTGCTGAGGAGAGGCCGAGAGAAATTCAGAAAAAATAGTTATAATTGTTTACATTAGGTAATGTACAGTCAATCTGGATAATTTTGACAGATACGATCGATATTTTACACTATGTCTTAAAATTTAAAACACATTGCAAGAGTGTTTTGGATTTATTAGTGCTCTCATAGTACTTTTCACCCACAGATATTTACATGAACCTTTTGAAATACATCAGTGTAGCAGAAAATTTGAATTTTGAGGTCTGTCAAATTTACCCTCAGCAAATGGGTAACTTTGATACACAAAGAGCCATTCATAAAAAGATAGTCATAATTATTCTTCTTAATAATGTAGGTAACATTGGATGTAAGTAATGTAATAAAAGAATCACAAAAAAAATGGATAATCAGTCTAGAGAGCGATTGGTTATTGTAGAGGTCAGTACGGTCAACGAATCGTGGCCGCTCTGAAGTTAGATTTTATGATATTTTGCGCATTGTTCACTCTGAAATAAAACAATTAAAAGTAAGAAAATCCTAAAATCTAATCTGCGCAGCCATCAGCTAACTTCAGGGCGGCCACGATTTGTTCAACTACTTAGTGTTCATCCCGTCTCCCGCGCGCTGTTTCGTCCTGCAATTTCCAAAACGTGGCTTGCTAGGAGGTCGAGATTTTTATTTCATCGCTCTGGTGACAAGACAATATGCAGGGCCGCCTCACAACACATAATGTCTCAAAAATTGAGCGGAAAGTGCAGAATGAAGTTTCTTAAGTTCCAAATACAAGATATCCTCTACCTACCATATTATATGCGCGTTACAGCGTGAAGCTAATAAACCAAACATAATAAAAAGAATGACTGTTAATCAAACCTAGAACCTATACAGTAAAATTTCATTCAACCAGTGAACTATAATAATTGATTATTAAAGACCTCCAACAAAAAAGTTCCAATAAGTAAACAAACAACTAGAATAGACCTGATAATCTTTAAACTGTCCATATTTTCTTGAACCATAGCTAAGATTAGGGCACTTTTCAAGCGAAAAAAAAATACTAAATACACACATGCACAGACACGTCAAACGGTCAAACTCACACACCTCTCTTCGTCGGTAGTTAATAAATAACTAAATTAAAACAATAGATCTTGGCACGAAACCCATTGTCCACTGCCTATATACCGATGGCTGTCACAGATAGAGAGCAGATCTCTTGAATTATTAGCATTATTAATTAAAGATGACAAGTCTTGTATGATATACCAATTTACGATCAATAAAACGACAGCGATGAGATATTTTTAAATATTTTCATTTTAGTAGTTCGAATTATTAGTTATTAATATTATTATTTCTTCGCTGTGATAGCAAGACAAAGTACGGCGTTGAGTCCCACCAATTAACACGCAATGCCTCAAAAATTTGGCAGAAAGTAGGGAACGGAGTGCCTTAACATTAGGTTCCCTCGGTCCACTTTAGTATATGTGGGATACCGCTTGAAGCTGTGAGTGTAGGTATATCCTAGAGCGTTGAATTTAAGCCCGAGATTGAATTTTGAATATTATAATCAGTACTTACGTTACTAGTAGCAGAATTAACAATAGAAATAAAATTAAATAGCTTCACTCTGTATTAGCCACATAGAAGGCTACGCAGAGAGAACCTGGGAACCTAGTGTTAATATACTCCGTTCCCTATTAAGACACTTCCGTTCTCCACTTTCCGCCGAATTCTGGAGGCGTTGAACATCTCAACATTGCGCTTTGTCTCACTACCAGATTAGAAAATGAAAATATGAAAATTTTCGTCACTTCGAGTAGAAATCGAACCCACAACCGTAGCGATTACAGTCGTACGCTTATGCGCCTGTGCCACAACAGTCTTATATCTATTTTAATATTATGACATAACAATACTTCAACACCCACCTTTCGCCTCGCAAGATACTGATCGAGACGCGACCTGCATATCCTGAAGCATTCCAGAACACCAGCAGATGGTCGGTGAGCTGGACCGAAGCGAGAGCCCCAGCGTATAGCCCCATTCCGCTCCGTCGGATACTCCTCTGAGAATGGGAATAATTCTGGAAATATGCAAGTATGCGCATTTCTTTTATAATGAAAAGCAATATTATGTACAATAAGTGAGGCCATCGTAGCGCAGTGGCACCAGGCGCGACGGTTGTGGATTTGATTCCCACTCAAGGAAATGAAATGTTTAATATTTTCATTTCTTCGTTCTGGTGTCGAGGCAAAGGGCGTCGTTGAGTTCCGCTACTTACAGCAACTCAACCGCCTCCAGAATCGGGTGGAAAATCGGTTACGAAGTGTCTTAACACTAGGTGCCCTCTGCCTACTCTGCTGTGTGCGGGATACAGCTAAAGTTAAAAAAATAACCCTAACAATATTACTAGAACGACTATTTCCAAATCCAACAAAGGGAAGAAAATGATTTTATTAATAAGGTTTTGAATAATATGAAAATATTTTTATATGAAATCATGTCACATTATTGAGTTATGTTAAAATTTAAAAGTGTATTTTTCAGTGCGTCCTTATTACTAAAAAGAAGAGAAAAGTAAATAGAAAACGGTAAAAAATGTTTCATACCAGGTTGTTCTTCAATATGATGTCGAGATGGATCAGGTGAGCTGAGTAGCCTCGTTGCCGACAGTTGGTGCGCCGGCACCCCGCTTCAAATAGTATACATAAGAAAATATGTTATTTTCAAGAATATTGTTATAAATACAGTCCTTAGTGACATATTTCTTCGCTATGCACTTAAAATCAAAATATTCTTTATCCAAATAGGCCATAGTTGTGGCGCAGGGGCAAAGCGTGTGGCTGTAAATTCGACTGGTTATGGGTTCTGATTGGTATGGGTACATTCCCCACTCGAGGAAATGAAAAAAAAATTTTAAAATGTATATTTTAATTTTTTCGTTCTGGTATCGAGGCAAAGCGCGGCGTTGAGTTCCACCACACGTTGAATTCCAACACGCAATGCCTTCGAAATTTGGCGGAAAGTGGGTAACGGAGTGTCTTAACAGTAGGTTCCCTCTTCATACCCTGCTGTGTGCGGGATACAGCGTAAATATGAACGACTCGATATGCCTCATCACCTGAGCGAGGGAATAAAAATGTTAAATAATTCGTTCCCCATTTCTTT
This sequence comes from Heliconius erato demophoon, assembly GCA_018249695.1. Classification (NCBI taxonomy): domain Eukaryota; kingdom Metazoa; phylum Arthropoda; class Insecta; order Lepidoptera; family Nymphalidae; genus Heliconius; species Heliconius erato. The sequence goes on from DWQW01011085.1 coordinate 4,424, forward strand.
TTCATATTTATAATTTTCAGATGCTTATGTATGAAACATAAGCTTTGAAATAGTCTGGAACGAGCATTTCATTCTCAATGCTGCGATGAGCTTATACATATATTTAAATAATACATATGTAGACTAAAATTTATATAATGATTTGGCATTATTTGGGTTAAATATAAAAAAAAGATTAAGCGGGCGAAACCGCGTTTGAGTTGCTAGTCATTTATAAAAACACTAGTGGGCGCGCGCAGCTTCGCCCGCGTATTTGCACCATTAGGAGTGAACTTTAAAAAAAACCACGAAACATGTGTTCAATAAAATATTTTTAACAGTCTGAATTTCAATTTTTATAAAAATCGGTGGCGATTTAAAGATTTTTCCATACAAACTTTCAACCCCTTATTTGAACCCTTAGGGGGTGAATTCTGAAAAACCATGAAACACGTGTTCAATGAAATATTTTTAAAAGTCTGAATTTCAATTTTTATGAAAATCCGTGCCGATTTAAAAAAAATCCATACAAACCCTATTTCATCCCTTTAGGGTTAAAATTTTTCAAAATCCCTTCTTAGTGGATGTCCAGATTATGAAAATAAACATCTGTCCAAATTTCACGTTTCTACGCACAGCGGTGACGGCTGTGCGTGCGTCTTACCTCAGTCAGTCAGGTAAATGTACTTTTATATATATAGATTACAACATAATATTTACATACCCAAGGAAGTCGCGCGACTCTAAAGAGTCCCATGACATGTTCCGCGGGTGTAGGCGGCAGCGTCACCTGCCTGCCGGGTGCATAGCGTTCTCCGCCTTCTCCACCACGGAACCCCCTGAAATAGTATTTTTATAGCTAAATTTGTTTAGCTTTACGCTGTATCCCGCACAAGGCAGGGTAGGCAGCGGGAACCTATTGCTACGACATTCCGTTCCCATGCACCGCCCAATTTTTCAGACTAGGGGAGCGTAATGCCGCGTTTTGTCTTAATACCTAAACGAGGAAATGTAAACAAATCTTTTCCCCGGGTGGGACTCACGCCGTCGTATTGAGCTGAGCGAAGAGAAGATCTTACTGGTCAAAAGTGTGATTTTTTGTAATGCTACTCCTCCTAGACCGTTAAACCCACAGCTCTGAAATTTTGCAGAAACGTTGTGATGACACGGTGATCCCAGAAGTAGTTTAGTGTGGTTTGATAACTGTAATTGTAGTTTTTGAGGTCCATAGCTTAACTCTATGGGACCACTTATGTCAAAATGTGTCCCATATGGAACATTTGGAACATTTTGAAATTCACACGCACAGATTGAACTTTGACTAACGTAACCCAGTGCGTACGGACAAAACAGAAATTTTCGCAAAATTTTGCGCAACATAGCTTCGCTCAGCGTCACAGCACAGCATGTGTCGGATCCTAGATAAAATCAGTTTGCTGTGCCGCTGGGTCACGGCGGACTTTTTTGTTCAAAAGAGAAATATTCAGAAACCTATAAACATTTCAACATAACGAGACTTGAACCCGCGTCCCTTGTTTATTACCCAAAGGTTCCTGGCCAATTAAGCCAAAAAATAATAAATTTACATGGCCGAAATTTATTTTAAGACTCACCCGACTCAGGCAGCGTTGTAAAATATAATTATTTCCATATTTATTCCACAAATACTTTCGTCCATTTTTAAGATGACATAATCTGTAAGTAAATTTCAAATAGTTTTTTGATAGTTATTTTTATTAGCTTTATGTTTATATCTTTTCTAAATTCCATAATTTATATTTTTTCGTCATTATAAAAAACAACATCGCGATTTGTCTTGACAAAGCGAAGAAAAGATAATAATCGATGTCCACATGTGAAAATCGAACCCACAACCGTTACATTTCGTCCTGGCTCCATCATCAGACCAGCTCTGTGTTACTATTATTATATTGTCACGTAAGCTACGTAGCTTATAGCTACGTATAGCAAAGTTTCATGATGATACAATTATTATAAGTATATTAAATATTATATTATTATTAAATTCATTTTCTTAGACAGTTACAACGTACAAGTCGAATTAATAAAAAGTTTATTTTAAAATGGAAATGTTTATAAATTTAAAAAAATATAATCAATTAATCACTGTAATAATACGTTAATACATTCCATTGTTAATGTGTCTGCATCAAGATTAACTAAAATATATGATAGTTTATTTTATAAAAAAGGTAATAAAATAATATTAGTGTAATTAACTGTTCTTAAAAAAAAAAATAAAAAATCTTAATTATAGCACTATTAGTTACATTTTATAATGTTATTTATAATTTATTAAAAGATTTATCTTTTAGACAAAGTCCAAGAAGTCATTGCAACGCTAATGAGAAAAAACAAAATAATGCTTTTATTTTAAATTCACTATTAATAGTATTGATATTTATAAATAAAAATAAGCTAACATTAATAGAAAATACTATACAGCATCTTGGCCGTAAAATATCCTGTCCGCATGACCTAGGTCACCTATATACGTATATACTAGGTAAATGTCATCCCTATAAATTAGGTCATATCACCTTCGATTTACACAACTAAAGAAAGTTTAAAAAGAAAAATAAAGAAAAAATTAATCCTTTTTATCTATTTAATTTAGACTAAAAATATTTTTAATCTTTATTTTTATTTAATAGAAAAACTATTTCGATTTTCAAATGTCATGTGACATTTAAAACAAAGAATGCAAATTTGACGTATAATTGTTATTTGAATACATATTAATTATGTTTTTTAATAAGAACATTTAAAAATAGACTAAAACATAAAAACGAAAGAGGTTACGAAAAATCGTTACTTACGTTTGTCCAAATATAATCTATAATTTGTACTTTTCTTTCACAAATTCATTTGTTTGTCAAAAACAATTATTTTTAGAGATTTTATTTAATATATTTTGCTTAATTTCGCTTTGTTTTTCAGAATTTTATTGTTAATTTTACGGCGCAAGTCGTCGCTTGCGGATCACACCCCGGCTGCTGTTTTGTGACGGTTAGAGGCGTCTGTAGAGTGGAGTTGCAACATTTTGTAAGTTTAAGTGGCGTAAGTACAGTGCATTTGACCTTCTTTAAAATGTTGTTATAATTATCTCTAAAAGAGTTTGAAATATAAATTTATGTATAATGTTAATGTTCAAAATATTTATAAATGTTAATATTTACTATTTTTTTTATTTTTTTTTATTCACACTATACGTTGTAGGGAAGGCAGAGGGATCTCAGTATTAAGATACTTCGATCTCCACGCACTGCTTAATTTTCGGTACATTACGTGTTGACACTGCATTTTATCTTGTTACCGAGAGCGTGGAAATGAAAATAGTTCAATTGCCTATGTGGGAACTGAACCTACACCCGTCACGTTTAAACATACAATTTAATTATTCTATTGGGTACTATAATTCTTAGGGCAAGAATACAATAAAATATAAGACCATATAATATGTAAACCTAAAATTAATAAATTTGACATTTAAAAAGTAACCAAAATTTTAAGATTTTATATCCCTACAAAAACAGAACCTTTGTAAGTCTTTATTATATATCATATCTTAAGACGGCGTCAACGTATCAAGCTTAAATTATTATATCAAATGTCCAGGTACTTTACCGTTCTAAAGACGGTCCCTTGGAGCACAGGGATATGCAATTCGCCATGGAAATTTATTAGTATATCATAGAAAAATATCATTACAAATATATTAGTTGTTCATTTCATACAAAATAAATGCCCGCAAGTTAATTTTATCTACAATCATGATTTTAGGACTGAACCCTCGGTTGGCGAAACCGACGACCATACACCATCGTTAGAAATCAAACAAATATAAGGTACAAACGAATATCATAAAACACATCTACAGCTACAACTTGGACAAACCAAGGGAACCTAATGTTACCAGAGGAAATAATAAATAATTCCACAAAAGGGAAGGAAACTCACAATCGTCACATTTCTCGTGGCTCATTTTTTATACATTTAATAAAACTAACTAAATTTCATAACAACACGTCTCTAAAGTAGTCTCTGTCCACAGCATCCCTCTAACATCTCAACGCGCGTGCGCGTCTCAGATCGACACCCAATGGCGTTTGCTAACCAGAAATAATGTGACACTCCGTTAGCTTATAATGACAATGTAGTTTATATTATTCCTTTTATTTTTTTACTTCACGCTGTATCCCGCATATTGCAGGGTAGCAGAGGGAAGTAATTGTTAAGACACTCCGTTTACTATTTCTCGCCCAATTATTGACACATTACGTTTTGAGTGGCGGAACTAAATACCGCGATTTGTTGTCCAGAGAAGTTAGTGACGTATCACAATGTTTTAATTTTTGCATTCAATTTGAAATTATTTATGTTTAATGAAGTATAATCTTAAAGTAACGTTAGGCCTTAACATATTAGGAAATTGTTTACCGGCGTTAAGCGCCGTGTTCTATCCAACTAGATTACCAAAACAATGAGTTTAAACATTTTTTTTGTGCATAGAACTCACTACCATCGCATTGCGATACTTTACATTTGCGCCACGACAGCTTCTCAAATAGTCTTGCGAACTAAAAAAAAAACTAAGAAAGAACTTTGATTAGCTATTCAATTGTCTTTTCTTTATAAAAAGCTTTTGAGGCATTGTTGAAGAACGTCTCAAGTTTTTCTTTCTTTTTTTGTTATATTGCTCTCAGTAACTTTAGAAAAATATTCAGATAGAATCTTTAGTAATTTTATAATTAGTTATTTAAATTTAAATAAAAAAGCCTTCAGGATTCGACGGAAAGTGGAGTAACGGAAAAGTCTTAACACTGGATTTTCAGGGTCGCCTATAATCTTGTGCCCACTATTCTGTGGGCGCAAGACTATTCGGACTCCAGAAATTTTACTAACAAAAACATTCACCCTGAAAAATAAAATAAAATATCTCTAAATTTGCACATGATGCTTACTCCTAATTTATGTTATTAGCATCCTTAGTGTGAAATAATATTTTTAAAATATTTTACGAATTCAAAAGAAAATCTACGCTCTAAGTCAATGCAGACATTTTCTTGACGAACTGAATAATCCAACAAATAAATAAAAAAAAATAACATCGAAAGAAAATAATACAAAATAGATATTAATTAAACAAAAATCAACAAATATATTGTGCCTATTATATTTATATATATAAAATTATAAATTCAATACGCCTATATTTATGAAAATTGGACGGAAAGAGTGGAATAGAGTGTCTCAACTCTCAACATTAGGTCGTTCCCTCTGTCTATCCTGTTATATGCAGGATAAAGGGTGAAGCTGCTAAAAATAAAGTTATCGTTTTATTATAATTAATTTATTGAAAAGACATTTTTTATATGTTTGTCAGTCAAGAAAATTAGTTATTAGCTACGATATTAGCTACTGTTGTTGAATAAATTTATGGAACTACGTGCTTCGTTGCTTGTTTAAGGACTTCATAAAACTTGCCAATTTAAATCATAAATATATTTATTTTCACTGAAAAAAGGTCAAGGAAATGTATAAGCATACATTATATTATTTGAATAATTTTAAATGTACCAACATATTTATTCTCTTACAAGTGACAGTTATATTTATTAATAACATTATATCAAACAACTTAGAAAGAAAATCATGTATAATTTAATTGCACATGACATTTTTATTTTGATAGCTCAACAAAAAACATGATTAAATTATGACAAATATTAAACACGAACTTGTTGTTATAAATCATAAATAATAACCATTTTCTTTCAAGTCCTAAAAAAAGTACTTAAAAAAAATCGATTTCAAAAACGAAGACACGATAAAACGTCGACACTTTCACAGCAAATTCAAAGGAAAAATATTGCCGGCATCAATTTCAATACAAACAGTAATAAATTGGCATCTCTCGGCGCACACGACTAGTTTATTAATAGAGAACATATTTTGTAAATCTCGACTTAAGAATCACCCCTCGGCTGAATTCAGTGTTGCGTTTGCCGCGGCGGGCGGCGCGCGGGAAAATTAAAAAAAAACAACTGTCAAAGAAATAACTGTCAAAAAAGCGCGGCAAAAACATTTTCTTCATACAATACAATAATTATTATACATTAATTTATTAAATAGTAGATAAGTGTAAAAATGAGTTTTAGTGTGTATAATAGTGAGTGTTGTGAGAAAGAGACAAAGAATGGGCAAACGGTGGAGTTGAAAGAGGACGAACATATACAGCACGTGTTGGGCCCGAGTAGGCGGTGTCTTGCGTGGGCATGTAAAGCTTGTAAAAGAAAAACAGCGGCAGTGGACAGAAGAAAAGCGGCGACTTTGCGCGAAAGACGGCGATTACGGAAAGTATGTTTTACTAGCAATATTATTAATGTAAAAAATTGTGAAAATGGATGCTTGTGAGGAACACTTTTACGCCAAAACAACTCTAAAAGAATTTAGTAGAGTAATATGTATGTCTTATACATTACGATAACGATGCAGATTTTGTATGATTTGGCTATAATACATATAATTATTATAATTCTTTACCTATAGAATACACAGTGTAGTCCGCACATGGTAGGGTAGGTAGAGGGAACCGGAGTACCTAGTGTTAAGAATTAAGATACTCTATTACCCATTAACACTTCCGCTCTCCACTTTCCGCCGAAGTCTTATAGCATTGCCTGATATTATAAAAAATATATAAAATAGTCTACGCCCTTATCTGAATACATTTGTTATAAATGTAAACAATAATAAAATAAACTATAAACTGTATATGTGTAGTTGTGGGTTCAAACGTTAATTAGAAGGGGGAAAGTTTATACTTAAATTATTTTTCCGGCTTTAGCATCAAGCTTTTTCCTTTGGGGGATAGCTAGAGAGATGGTCTTTACATACCTGTCTCGACTCGTCCACTGTGATCAACTCACACAGACATGCCCTTCTCATGGCGGAAATCCTCATGCTTTACGTGTGCTCCAGTATCATCGATACAGTTCTTGAAGGCAACTGAGGTTGTGCTATATATGGGAGGACCTATCTACTTATTGTGAAGTAAATAATTGAAATTAAAATTACAAAAATATACTTTAATATATATATTTTTGTTTATAGACAGAATAATTCAAAAGGTAGACTTAAATATATATATTTATTATATATATATATATATATATATATATATATATATATATATATATATATATATATATATATATATATATATATATATATATATAAATAAAA